>OMLB01023722.1:10869-39780 GCA_900302555.1 Myripristis jacobus
GGTGGAGGAATATCCCTGCCACAACACAACAGCAAGTACAGCAAAACATGAAATCTCTGCGATGGCTACATCTCTCCTCTGAGAAATTGAAGAGGAGTTTGTTGACAGGAAAAGTCAAGACTTCGCATTGTGGCCCTGTATTATTTATTAATTTATTTCTGATGATTTACAAGAGAATAGAGAGCATACATTTTAGCCAGGAGCGGCACCTTGTAATCAAAACTCTCACCTCCAGCGGTGAGAGCAGCCGGCGTCGTCGGGAAAAGCAGAGCTGCTCTGCTAATGGTGTGACTCAGAAGGCCTTTCTCTCTTCCAGCTGTGACTGACTGGTCCATCCTGCTGTTTAGAGGTGTTTTGTTTATTATGTGTGGTGTGAAATGTATACTCCCACCCAGAGCCGAGCAGCAAAAGAGGACAGAGAAGGTGGCTGGGAACACACACACACACTCTCGTTGGATTTAGCTTGGAGGAAGCAAAACTATTTGTTAGAATATGTACACTATACCTTGATGCTATTTCAGGAAGAAGCAGGAAAGGTTAACTCATCTCTGTTTCTGTAGGAGTGACATGATCTAAATATCTGTGCAATTTGAGAGTGAGGATGGAGAGGGAAAACCCCGTCTGTTGCTGGCCATCAAGTTGAAGCTGGCATATTTGACCTTCATGGTCTGTGCATTTATATGCAAACCCATCTCCTCAGGGGAAAAAAATAATCATAGAAACAGCATACATACATGCGTACAAGGGGTTTGGCTTTAGCCTGTGTGAGTCAACCAACCACTGTATGAGCATATGAGACATGAAGTGGATTGGCTATGTCCGTGCATGTGAGGCTTACCCTTCGGAAGGGAGAGGGCTGTCCAAGCACAAACAAGTAACGAATAATGTGGAGAGACAGCTTCTGAAATTGTGCATAAGCCAGTTGGAGTTGCGTGAACTAGCCAGGCGTGTGTTCATTCAGCCACAGGCACGAGTCATCTATCACCAGCTCCTCTCCTCACCATGTGTGTTTGTATTTCTATACTAGTTAGGGCGTTTGATTGATTTATTTCAATTTACTAGCAGCTGAAAGCCTTATTGTGGTTGTTTTCTAATGATTATTCTACCCACAGCCACAAAGCTTTACGCTGATGTTACCTCTTATAAAAGCAAAGACTGACAAAAGCCTTTTCCTTAGAGGTGTGTCTTTGTAA
Organism: Myripristis jacobus; assembly: GCA_900302555.1. Lineage (NCBI taxonomy): Eukaryota > Metazoa > Chordata > Actinopteri > Holocentriformes > Holocentridae > Myripristis > Myripristis jacobus. The sequence goes on from OMLB01023722.1 coordinate 12,063, forward strand.
GAACATTATGCCATCGCAAGAATGGAGGGTTAAATAAACAAACACCGACACACATATGTATACACACGCACACAAGCAAATGTACAAAACAAACTAGCAGACACACTTGCCCAGAGTCCTGACTTATGCCATCATGCTTTCTCATTAACACTTGTACTCCCCCTCCATCTTCAAAAGTACCGGGAGCTGCTGACTGTCATGCTTGTATACAGCAATGTCACACTCATTACGGGAGAAAGGACATCAAAGCAGATGGGCGATCGTGATTAACTGAGCCTGGATTGGTTGTGAGAATTAAAAGACAGCCAATGTGAAGTGCAGCCAGAACAATCCGAGCCTGTAACTACATTTAATAAGAAAACGATTCTGCATGTGAAGAGGGGGGAGACACCGAATGGAAGCTCTCCTTTACAACTGTAGGGCTGTAAACACAAAGAATGAGAAAATACAACATAGAAATGTACAAAATGCAGTCATAATAACATTAACCCTACAGGAACAGACAAAGCAACAACAACAAACTATGAGGACATTACCAACAGCAGATTCCCACAGACTATGGATTTAAATGATTGCATGATTGACTTTAATTGCACAAAGAGGTTCCCATACCATTCCTGTGTGCCATATCTTATCAGGCTTTTCTAGGACTGCCTGGTAGGACATGTACATAATTTTTTGACCGACACAATAGATTAGTTTAAGCTTTCTAGTGAAATATAGCTTTGTAGTGTGGAGCACAGACTAACAACATGGGTGTGCCAGGTGAGGGCACTGTCAGTGTAAACACAAAGGCAGTTATAAGACCAGATCTGAGAAACAGGAGCACCACTGATCATCACTTGGCTGTGGACGCCTACTTCTCTGGGGTCAAATATAATTTCTTTAGTTGTTTTTTCTCCACGCCACTGCACAAATGCTGTATCTCAGAATGGCAGTGTAATCACAGACTTAAATAACTGTCGTAATTGTCCAGGTACCTGCTGTCACAGTCATTGTCATTAATTGTAAAGAGGAGTGGTGAGCTTACACATCCCTGTGGGGTTCCTGTACTGATTTGTTTGGCTCTGGAGAGGCTGCTGTTAACCGTGACATATTGAGTGTGTTTTGTCAGAAAATTTAAGTATCAGCTAATGATACAAGGGTTTAAATTAATTTGTGTGAGTTTCTGAATGAGTAAATGTGGTTGAGGGATATTAAAAGCCAAGCAGAAATCTACAAAAATAAGGCATGTATAGACACTTGTCTTTTCCAGTTGTTGATGCCTGGATTGAGCTTTCCAAATTTGAACTTCATTCAAAGCTTCTGTAATACAGTACATTCTGAAGATAAATGTGCCCAAATTCTGCATCAGTTGTTCAAGTGCCCCTGTTGCTGCAATCAGCGCCGCTATCACAGAAAAAGTTCATTCATAGCAGCTTGTCTTGTAGCTGAAAGTCTGCAGCTTCACCACATTTTCAAATGGTCCAAGACAAAATTATCCAATTAATCCAAAAATAGACTTGTGAGAGTGAAATATATCTTTCATTTCCGTCCCAAAAACACATTTTTTCACCTTAACTTCCAGTTTTGAACAAGCGATCCAAACATGAATTTTATCCAGGTGTTTTTCTGTGGGGGTTTTTCTGTGTTTACAAGTATGAACTTTACCTGGTTAGGGGAGCAAAACAGAACCTGATGCTGTGATCAAGGAAAATTCCAGTGTAAGTCTCACCACCTCTTCCTTCACAATGCAGAAAGGGCAAAATTGAAGATCTCTTTTCTCTGTGGAATTAATTAGAAACTCTCCTCAGACGCTATTGGCGACTTGTCATTGCTCATAATTTGTAGACTGGTCAGACAGGTGCTCATATGACCACTTCTGTAACAAATAGTCTCTGGTTTCTCTTATCCTCATTGCTGGACAGTGAAGAAATCTCTTTCAATTACATACCATAGATCATATCGATGCTTTTAATTTTGGTCCTGGAACTAATCTGATGTAAGTGATTTTGTGCAGATGAGTAATTTAAACTTTCTTTCTTACTGTGCGGTCTCATTGAGCATGTTAATTGAAACTTTCAAATTCAGATGTATGGTGGTTTGTGACAGTGGTAAATGAGTCTATTCTGTATTCGCGGAGTGTGATCAAACCTGGGAAAAAACGTGAAAGAGGAACTGTGGAAAAGCCATGCATCATAGTCGCGGTAATAACATAAAAAAGCCTGATTCTGCAGTTAATTTTATGCCTATAAATCAAGTTTATTCAAGTTGTTTGATCTACTCTTTTTACACTGAGAAGAGAACCACGCAAGTGACTGCAAAGACACAGGAACACACACTCAATTTGTCGTTTAAAAATGGAGACTCCAGAGTGCAAGAGTGTATCATGGGTCTGTTTCTATTAAACTGTTTGCAAAAAGTATTTTACCAATGTCTGCACATCTGAGTGTAGCCACCTGTGGGCCTGGTAGATAGATAGATGTCAAATATTAAGTGATAACACTTAACACGGAGCATCTATCATCCACTAGTTCTCCAGTGCCATTGTAGCCTTTCTTCCTGAATGTTTTCAATCATTTGGATGCTTCATTAGTCCATGCACATATTCTGACAGATGAAAAGAGGGCAAAATTTGAATTTTCAATTCCACAGAGCACCACAGCAGTATTTGCTCTTGCATGCAGGCTGTGTTGCAAAAAGTGGAACTCAGGTTATATGTATAGCCATAAAGTAGAGTGAAATGCACTATAATAAAGCCTGGAAGCATTAAGCTTGGGAACCAGTAGCAGTTGTTTTGTTGGAAGCTAGGTTTACAGGCGATGAACCATGATCATAGCCACAGAGCCATGTTTCATTAACACAGATGACCTCATGACCCATTTTGATCTTTCCTCTTGCTGAAATCACTTTAGCATTGGTCATTACGGGTATTCACACAAACTACACACTTACATTCAGTGGTGAACAAACTCCCAGTGTGTGTGTGTGTGTGTGTGTGTGTGTGTGTGTGTGTGTGTGTCTACAAAGTTTGGCCATGTATGTTTGTTGTAGGCCCCTCCCACTGTCACGCCCCCTTTCTGACTGTCGGCATGTATAGTTAATAAGCTGTTCAAGTTTGTGAATCCTTTGGAAAGTTATGCTCCTTTTTGGCCACTAGCCTTGCTACGCCCCCTCTTGGCCAAGCATGAACACAAACACACGCACCCTTGACCCACATGTCAAATTTCAGCTTCCTGGGGCAAAAACCGTGGCCTCCTTTAGTAGACCGACCAACCGACCAACCAACCGACCAAATGACGACGAGTGAGATATAGAGCCGCTGGTCGCAGCAATAAGCATATGGTGTTAATATTGATATGCTGATGTGAGCTAGGCTTAATGTAGTTAAGCGTGACGTTCATGACACCAGTCTAACCACGCAATCGTGCGTGCGTCTGTTTCTATTTTTACACAAAAGCCTATTTTTGAGGCAGGGTGCATAAGCGTCGCTTGGAGTGTGGCTGGAGCTCAGATAATATATATATATTGTCTGAGCAGGTCGGGAGACAAACAGCTTTGAACACTTTTATTAGCGTTTTCAAGGCTCTCCATCAATTCAGTGCGCAACTGAGCAGCCGAGACACGAGCTTTGCGATCCGTGGCAGGGGAGGGCTGTTTGAAAACTACCGCAGAGCCACAGGGAACTGAGCTCCTGCCATATTTGGAGGGTAAGCATGACAGTGTATTGGACCCACATCTGCTGCACGTGGAGCTCGCGATGACAATTCACGGCAGGACAGTGGATGCAGTCGTCAAAAGTGTGGATATCTGAGCGGGACGCCAGCAGCCCACCATGCACACAGCGGACATAGCTGCTTCTGTGTTGCTTTTGGGAATTATTGTCGTGTCGTTGCTGTCCAACGTTGTGGTGCTGATTTGCTTTCTGTACAACCCTGAGATCCGGAAACAGGTACCCGGACTTTTTATTCTCAACCTGACGTTTTGCAACCTGTTGCTAAGCGTGTCAAACATGCCTTTAACTCTGGTCGGGCTCATCACCAAAGGCCACCCCGGAGGCAGCGGCTTCTGTCAGATTGTGGGTTTCCTCGACACTTTTCTCACCACGAACTCCATGCTCAGCATGGCAGCTCTGAGCATCGATAGATGGGTGGCGGTGGTGTTCCCGCTGAGCTACCACTCCAGAATACGGCACCGGGACGCAGTGATAGCGCTTGGATATACGTGGGTACACTCACTCTGTTTCTCCACGGTGGCCACCTGCAGCTCCTGGGTTGGGTACCACCAGCTTTACGCGTCGTGCACGCTTTGCAATGTCAGAGCGAACGGCGCCGGGACGCAGTTCATCATTTTCACGGTGGTTTTGCACTCTCTCACTTTCCTCCTCACACTGATCGTGTTGTGTGTGACTTATCTGAAAGTACTGAAAGTTGCGAGGTTTCACTGTAAACGCATCGACGTGATCACAATGCAGACGCTGGTGCTGCTCGTGGATATTCACCCCAGGTAAGAAAAAAACATATAAATTCATTCTGTCTAATCCAAAACAGGTTTGTGTGTCATGCTGAAACGGTGGTACATGCTGTGTAATCTTAGTGTGTTCATGAGCAGCACTTCGGAGCCCATGCTGACAAGCAGGTGTTTCAGCACCACTGTTTTGGTCCAGCGTTTCAGCCATACGCTTAGAAAGAGCATTTTTGATTCTCTGTCATCTGTGATCTCTTGAAACGCTGGCTGAGCTGGAGAGACAAATAACAGTGATGCAAGTCAGGCTGCCTACCGCTCCATGATATGATGAAGTCAAATTAGGATTAGGATTAGAGCCAGCGAGACTTTATCTGCTGTGTCTAAGTGGGATATCATCTGATTCAAAATATACATATTTTGAGGAACATTCACCTTTGCATATAAATCCAGAAGTTACAATTTTAAAGCAATAGTCACTGTTAAAGTCCACCAAGCATGTGCCAGTCCTTTTCGTTATTGTGTCATGAATGTCAATACCTGACCTCCTCAGCTGCCTCCCCATTAGTTCTACCCATCTACTGTCTGATGATTTCTTGTTATTTAAACCGTTAAACTAAAGTTTGAATCGTTCTCTTGCTAGAATATTTGATATCTGTATAAAGTGGACATTTTCTAACCCGACCCTCACAAATAATGGTTTCCTGTGCATCACTGTCTTTTTAGACAGTTTTCTCTCAGTGATTAGCTTCATTACGTCATATATTTCCCTGATGGTGCCCCCTGGGTGGATAATAGTACCTGTGTGCTTTGGCAGTGTGCGCCAGAAATGCCTGGATGAGCAGAAGCGGAGGAGGCAAAGGGCCACCAAGAAGATCAGCACGTTCATTGGCACATTTGTGGTTTGCTTTGCACCTTATGTCATCACGAGGTGAGCAGAGATGCACTGTGTGTGTATGTCTGTGTGTGAACATAAATATATGCGGCACTTATGGTGTGTCTTCAAATGATGAGAAAATGTGAAGGCTGGGAGCTAGACTATTGTATTACATGCTGGTTTTTATCAGTTATCAATAGAAAAGTTTGGAATTGGTCCCTTCACTCTGCTAGAGGTTGAATAATTCTCCCCAAGGAAAATTATCACTAGTCGATATCACTTTGTACTGTTTCCTGTTCACAATCTGATACCTTTTTAGTTTTAGATACAAAATTTGGTTCTTGTTATCAAGCCTTCATAACTGATGAGGATGAGCAAGAGAGAGGAAAGAAAAAAAAAGTGAGAATAAGTGAATGAGTCAGAGATTATATCGCTGGACCTTATTAGGATTAGTCCCAATTAAGTGATGCTAATCTGTCACAAGATGTTCATATTCTGCTATAGAAATAGAAATCACACCAGCAGTTGTGTAATGGTGAGACTTTGGGTTACATTAACCAGACAAAGGAAGAAGTCAAATTACTAAGAAGGCAAGACCATGGTGGTTTTACCATTCCCTGTCTTGGTTGCGAATATATTTTTTTTACGATGATAAAAATATGACCGGATGCAGAAAAAATGATAGTGCCCATGAGCTCACATTCCCCAACAGGGTGATGGCATTTCAGTGAAGTGAAATATTGACATTTTCTACATACTACTTGACTTCGGGGGTTCATTTTCTTTAGTTGTTTTCCACTCCAGTTACACTGATCTATGAAATGGCTTGACTGCTGCATTTTTCTTACGGTATATGACTGTTTTGTGTTTGTTTTGTTTTTTTGAACTAGAATTATCGAGCTCTTCTGCCCAGGGCCCATAAGCCCTCACTGGGGTGTGCTGTCCAAATGTTTGGCCTACAGCAAGGCAGCAAGCGACCCGTTTGTCTACTCGCTCCTTCGTCACCAGTACAGGAAGACCTGCAGCCGCCTGGCTAACAAGGTCCTGAAGAGGAGCCCGCTCAACTCGTCCTCCCGCAGGGTGGAGAACAGCACAGGGAGGAACGACAACAACTCCACCACCATCACCACCAACAACATCACCAACATCCAGCCGCTTAACAACAAGCCACCCATCCCCTGAAGGCCACCGCTCCTTTTGTAGAGACTCTGAGGTACTTCACCCAGCTGGAGGCGTCTTGGATTAGATCTCACACCTTACATAGGAGTTAACACACAACATGACTCGTAGGAGAAGAATAGGAAGTACACACTTATGACAATATTGCCATTTTGAGCCCATAGGATTTCTTGTAATGGTGTGACAGTGGATTGACCTGTCAGTGCTGGTGTAGCATCACAGTGAATGGACCCGTCACTGCATCACTGGTCGGAGCAGGACAGGTCGACCACTTTAGTAGACCGAGTAAATCATTAATAATGGCATTTGGTATTTCAGTGTCTTTTTCCGCAGTGAGTGGCACTTTCTAATGAGATAGTTTTGTAGCATATTGGTAGAGTTGTGTCAAATAGCCTGTGTAACTTGAAAACTAATACTTTTGGTAACTAATTTGCTAACTGTGTCATTAAATGTAATACATTTTATATCCCACACAGACTGAATGGCCAAACTTATTAATTAAAATTCCAGCATTACCTCTGACCTCAATCATTCTGTAGTTGGATATAGCAGAAATTCAAGATGTAACTCTAAAAAAGTGATTTTAACAGTACAATCATGTATGCATAATGGCGATGGTTTGACATTCCAATGTAGCTGCAAGGCCTGAGTCCTAAAGTGCCTTTCAGACTATTAAGTTGTTGATATTGTTCAAACACAACAGATTGCTGCACAACAGGAAAAAAAAAACACATTTAAACTGGTACAGAAGTGAAATAATGCTGTAACAGTTTACAGTGGTGTACTCAAACACGATGACAGAGCCCAATGTGCAGTCTGGCTGCATTGTAGGAAATTATTAAAAAATGTTTTTTTTAAATACCACCACATTGTATTGTTGCACCATGCAAAACAGGGTAATTTATTATTTGAATGTGATAGCAGCTAGTTGGTGATGTGTAATTAACATTCCGTTTCATGTCACATGAGTGGCAGTGTGACCTCTGAGGTTGTAAAAACAACTCATTTTGACAATGTTAGCAATCAGGGTGTTGTGTTTTACTTTGCTGTGAGAATACGAAGCCTTCAAGTGGCATAAAATCTATTTATTTTTGTCAGAATTTTGTGTTTGATTTTTGCAAACTACATTTGTGATTATACTGCAATAAATGCTGTGCATTTTGACATTTTGAAAGTCTCACCAAGTTTTCCCTGTATTAATTACCAATTTAATAATTTCTTTGTGTACATCACTAACTGTGCTTGATATTGGCAAAAAACAATATGCAAATATGGTCACCAAATCTTGTATAATACTTAAGCAAAGGGCAAATCCACCCAATCTTAACATCTTCACTCTCCCACCGCAAAGCAGTAAAAGAATATTAATAATTAATTTTAGAAATAATTTAAGATATGTTCCACCCAACTTAGTCACAGCTGATATGGCAGTTCCTTTCTCCAGCAAAAGAGAGTTACTTTCACAATAGAATCAGGATTGAGAGTTAAAGGCCGTCATAATTGCAGGGCTGTTAGAAGAAGTGGGAGAGAAAGAAAGGGAACAAAGAATGAGAACGGTGAATAGATAGGGTCTGCACCCCTTTACCACGCAGACAGCTGTGACAGTACTGAGGGATTCTGGGCATTAGCACCTTCCTCATTTGCCATCACTCATCCTCTCCTTCCTCCTTTTTTTCTCTCTCCTTAAAGCACAATTTGCATCAGTGCACCTAAACCCAGTAAACCTTTTCCTCTCCTTCTCTCATTCTGATAGTAAGCGCATGGAGCCATATCCATTATATTTAGATCAAAAGCACACAACAAAAATGAAAATGGCATTTCTCAAAGCTGCCTCCTGTGTGAACCATGAGTTTTAGAATTCAGCATGGGGCAAAAGCTATATTTTACCATATCACCGCATCCATAATGCGTGACAACCAAAGGCAATTCGTAGAAAGGGTTCAGAAAGTTGGGAAGGATCTCCAGACAGGAGGTGAGCACGAACCTCATCTCCCAGGGAGACTCGGTGAGTGGGCGAGAGGCAGACACAAACCTGCCGTACACAAAATGCTGTGTACAGACCTTGTGATTAAGTCACAGTGCGTAGGAAGGAGAAGAAAGAGCAGGGGAGGAGAGGAGAAAAAACGAGTGCACTGGCTGACTTCACACAACCTCGGGGATGGAGATGCTCTCCCAATTAGAAGAGGGAAAAGTGGTCCCCGCACAGCATCATGAAAGACTCTGTGAAGTGAGATTTCTCATCGGAAATCCCAAAAGTTGTTGCAGTAGTTGTGCCTCTGAACTTCCAAATGCAAAGGAAAATGTCCCCACACATCAGGTATTGTTGAATTATCATATTCTTGAAAGGTTTCCATACATCCATGCAGCTTGGACACCTACAGTGCTGCCACACAGTCATGGTACACTGCCATCGTGTCATCTGACCTTCCTGTCATCCGGCAGCCCATTACAGTCCATCATGTCAAACCCTGCTTTGGGGCCAAGTGGAAACATGCATATCTGCACATAGGACACACACAGGGGGGAAAAAAAATACTTTCACATAGTTTTTCTTGTGCTTTTACAAAGATACCGGCCTTGGAACAACAAGCCCTATTCCTTGTGACTAATTTGAGTTGTACTCTAGGAGATTCCTTAGAAGTAAAGTTAAAAAGAAGATAAGGCAATGGGAGGCCAGTTGCATGACGTATGTGTTTTTTTAATGACTCACCAGGTGGGTTGGAAAAGAAAAGGGTTATTACGTGTAACTAGTCAAAAGCTGTACAAAACATACAAAACAAAGATAGACAGACAGGTAGATGGATGCATACCATGAGATTAATATGCCTTACTATGTAATGAATGGAGTTCACTTGACCATCTCTCTGCTCATTGTCTTAGACTTCCCCCACCACCACCCACACACTCACACACACACACACACACACACACACACACAGACACACACAAACACACACATACACACATCCATCCCACCCTTCCTATAACACAGAGCATTAATATCAGTCTGACATGCTCGCTCATAACTCTGCCAGTGGAGCAGGACTGGCTTCTGGCACAGGATGTGAGTCATGGAGATGTTGGCCCCAAATGCTATGTCGAAGTATATTCCCAATGCCCTGCAGCAAACAGGCCATGCTGCACACAAAAATTAATAAACTAAGAATATTTCTGTCAGGGAATAGTGTACCTTTTTGCCTTTGTTGTTAGCTGTAAAAATAAATGCTTTGTCTCAAAGTGGCATTTGGAGCAGTGTTCAAAAAGCATCACTTCACTGCCAGGTGAAAACCCTGTGTCTTCAAGATGTGCAGTTTTCAGGAATAAAGAAAAATAGCCTTGATTTCAGTGATCGTCATGCATTTCTGAGCTTATCCAATATGTTTTGCAAGAGGTTCATTAGCACCAAGGCTTACAGTATACTCACAATCCACAGAGGAGCATGTTATCCTTCAACTGAAGATAAAAACAAAAGTCATGAGTTATGAGGTATTCACATGCTAGCAGTGATATGCAGCAGTAGTAGGATTTTTAAAGGTATTTATATTTTTATATTTATTCTTTGTAGTCCACCATAAGGACAAGTTCTGCTCCACATGTCGATTGCAGACCTGTCAAGCAAATAATTATGTTAAAATCATTACTTCATATTGTAGCCATCTGTTCAAGTGATATCAGTTTGCTCTCTGTGTGTGTCTATGTGTGTGTGTAACACAAACAAATGAGTTTGTGTGTTATTCCCTAAAACATTCAAGCAATAGAAAGTACAAGGACCATACAATGGATGAATGATGAATGTAACACTGATTCAGACCAGTGACAATAAGAAAGTCTATCAAGCTTTCCAGGCAGCTATGTAAATATTAACTGAATTAGCCCAAAATGAGACAAACAAACAAACAAACGAAAAAAGCCTCTCAGAACAGAAACAAGGTGGTAATCGCAATCAAGAAATGGATTTCAAGTCAGATGAGTGGGAAAAAGTCATGATATTAAATCAGGATGCTACCATTTTGTTTCATTTACTGCACCAGATTATTACACCAAAACAGCAATAATACTTCCTGCCACGAACCCCGGTCATTTACTAAGGCAGTTGTTTCGGTTTTTAACTGCTGTCATTAAATTACAGACAGCTGTATCCAACTGTAATGGTCAAGAGCTGATGCAATGGTAAATAAGAGCAAATGAATGTACTTATTTTTTCCGACAGTTCATGCAAACTCAAATGAAGCCGAGCTTGCTTTCTCCTCCCAATTATAGAGGATCCCCCGCAGTCGATCGCTAACATTTCACCTGATCTCTCATATACTGAACATCATATTGGTCCCAACTTTGAACAATAAGCGCACTTAAGACTTTAATATGACTTGGCCTTTACATGAATCCCCTCAGAGATATCTGTCGAGCTGGTATTCACCTTTCCATAGAATCACACTGACATAAAGAAGCTTTATTTGGTGTCCGATATTCACATGTTCTGTCTTCTTTTGTTAGTTTTGATGCTTGGTTTCATATATGTTGAATCTTTATATTGAAAAGAACAGCACTTATACATCTCATCTATTACAGCTTATGTACAAGTTGTATTCTATATTACTCAAATTTAACCAGTGGTTATTATCTTAAAGAGAACTTGTCTTTACCCGAAATCAAATCATACAAAGGCTCCGTCTCTTACACCCACATAGTATTTCTCACAGTTTAAGCTGTGACACGGCTGCTCCAAGAAGTGAGACACTGTAGTAGCTGCTGCCTAACATTTGAGTCACACCCACTGCTGAGTAATGCTGACCTGAATATATATAAGAGGAGAAAAAAAGGAAAAAAAAAACAAACAGCACAACTCTGGAGGAGAGTGTTCTGATACACCCTGTGTTTAAAAATAGATCAGTGAAAAAATGCTCGACCTTTGATTTTTTTTTTTTTTTTCTAATCAGAATTCATGAGATGGTAGCAGGCACGTTTAGGTGTAACAAGAAAGCTTTCATTTGCATGGTAATGCTGACTGAATCGATTTGCATCAAAATGCTCGTCATGTAGCTCCTGAGCACTCTTGAGTATTCTTGAAAAAAAAAAAAAAAAACACTCAGGATATCCTGTATGCCCACTTATGCACCTAGTGAGGAACTGGTGGTGTCCTGGTGGCGTGCCAGCTGCACTCAGAGCTGTGCTGTTAACAGTTAATGAGGATGTGATACGGGCGGCTTGAAGCTTCATTTTGTGAACAGAGTGAGTTTCCAACCATCTGTTTATTGATCAGGTGGTACAATAAGCTGACAAAAGGTTGGTCTGGGCGTAAAATGGATGCCTCTCAGAGGATGTAAATGATGTCCACAAATAAAACTTGTGACTGATCTCAAATAATTAAAAATCCATCAGACATTGCCGTGACACAATTGTGAGGGAATTTCTTGTGCTGGAACGAAGCTCTCTTCCTCTCATGCTGCAGAATTGTTGTATGGAATAAAGGCAAGTCTGATTAATGAAATAAAAGCAGAGATAATTACGTTGCCACTTACAATGATAGTATGGTGTTCCTTTAGTGCTGAAATTATAGGTTTGCATTTAGAAAAACGCCTGATTGTTCATGTGTTTACAGAGCCTTGGTGGGTAGCAGGAGGATAAGCGCTCTGTGCTGGTGTGCAATATACAGAGGGGTGAATAAAATATTTTGGCTGGTGCATCAGCAAGCTAAAACGTATGGTCAGTTTTGTTGCAGGAACCTCTGCAAGAGCCAACAAAGTCAGTCAGGCATCAGATAAACTATTTTAAAAATCTGTGTCCTTATAAGTCTTTGAAAATACAAAGGCTCCTATAGCTCATACGTGCAGTGAGCTGAGAAAGTGTGCAGAGAAATTAAAATTGTTATCACAGCCAAACAGTGGTGTATGGCAGAGAGTATTTGGTGACCTTCATGTGTCCAGTTAGCATGCTGCCCATGTTTACCAGTAGTGCCCAGTAGACAAAGCACATATTCAGACAGCTGCCTCCTACTTCATTGACGGAGAGCTGCACGCAGACTCTTAACTCGTGCTAAAATCCATGAACTTGACTCTGACGGCTGATTTTCAATTTAAATGAAGACCATTTCTTTTGACCAGTATTCATGAGTTCTTGGCTTTATTGTGAAATGGCAGCCACTGGATTAATCAGAACGACAATGATACTCAACACGTCCTTAATCTGATCATTTTGGATTAGTAAGTGAACCAAACAACAAAAAAACTGATCAAACAGAGCTGAACTGATGATTTCGGTAAACATCCTGCATGAATTCAGCTTGGGGCAAAAATGGTTGTAATTTTTAACATCTTATCTTACAGCCACTTTAATATATACATACTATCAAATAAAAACAGTGCATTAAATTGCCCTAAAACCCTCTGACAGATACTCTTTACCAAACCTGCCGAGAGCCATGAAAAGCTTCTGAGAGGCATTTCCTCCTTTTTCATTACCTTGCTGTCAGCTGCAGTGAAGGTTGTGTGCGATATAAATGTGTCAAAATGGTCCGCTCTGTCATAAGGTACCACTAGAAAACCCATCAGACAATAATTGAGAGCAAAGAGGGCCACATCTAAACTGACACAGGAGCGATATCTCCCTTTTTCTAGGTCAGATACTGCTCAGATAGGGTTAAAGGTGAAGCACAAGTTAAGGCACCAGTCAGGGTGTGTATAGCTTAATATTTTAGAAGTGTGTCCCTGGCTTGATGTGTGACCCTGGAAAGAATAACAGTATATCTATTGAGTATACTGAGATACACTACTGGCATACTGAGATATTGTACGAGGAGCAAATGACGTGTTAACGCATCAGGATGCGACTCTCTACCATATATGTCTTTATTCAGCTGACGTGCGCTCAATCAATACCCACAACCACAGAGGAAATCTAAAAGGGAGAAATGTAAGGAGATTGCCTCTGAAAAGGACAGAGAAAATCCAATGGGAGGGATTGGGAATCTATCAGCAGGACAGCATACAAAACTGAGCCACACAATCATTGTTTCAGCCAGCTAAGACCCCGTGGCTTAGAGAGAAATCCACCAAGTCATTTCATGAGGAAAGATTTGAGCAGTGAAAAGATCTGGAGATAAAGGAGCTCTTCTGGGGAACCATGGTTTCACATCACAGAGGTCAAATGAACATGCAAGCTTGCGTATTGTGAGATGGAAAATTCTGGTCAAGTGAAAACACTTGGTAACAAGAAGAGTGCACTCAGTAGACTGCAGATCTCCACCAGGCTTATCTCCCCTTTTATGGACAATAGGCAGTCCTATGTACCGAGCAAAACTCAGGAGAGACAGTACTTTTCAAATTACAAACTGTGTGATTCCAGTATCATGCAGTACAGTATAAACTATACAAAACTCCCAAAGCCTCTCAAGTTTAACTGCTTCTTGTTCTCTCTGTATCTGTTTCAGAGTATTACACACAGTATAACAGTGGTCAAGAACCTGTGGCTCACAAGCCATTTCTGACTCTTTGTTAGAAGTCATATAGTTTTCAACAGAAACAACATTTCAAAAGAGCACCGATTAAAATGGCAAAATTCAAAATTACTACTAATGCTCTCTCTCTCTGTCTTGCTCTTTCTATCTCTCTCTCTCTCTCTCTCAGACACACACACACACACACACACACAAATAGACCCATACACACCACTCAGTTATGGCTGTTTTACACGTCATATTTACAGTTGTGAAGCATCAGGTTATTTAACCTATTTTAACAGATTACATCAGCCTCTGACACTTTTTACAGCGCTGCTCTCCTGTGTGTGTCTGATCTGTGTTGTGCTGACTTACTCCACCAGCAGTGTGTTTTATATACTCGCCCAAAAAAAGGCAAAGCACACCCTGGATTTTTTTCACCTGGGATCAGAGTGAACATGGCCGCAGTAGGATGAAAAGAATATTGGGCCCATTAGTATGTGAAGAGAGAGAGAGGGAGAGCAGTGGTGAAAGCATCGGGAGCAAAGTTTTCAAAGGTTTTGAATCACTGCAGCCACGAGAGGCTCTTCATCATCACTCATAACTGCACAACAAAATTTTGGCTGACAGTCCCAGTTAGCCCAATTAGCAGCAGACAGACACACACACACACACACATGATGAAACATATGATCTCCTCCAGCCTGCTGCCTGGCAGAGATAAAGATGATAAGTAACACCTGGAATTGCAGGTGTTACACAAAAGAATAGGGTAGATAGATTATTTAACAAAGCAAGAGGTGTCGTGGGTTAACAAGAAATGGGAGGGAATTTTGTATATAGAGGAGTTATAAGAAAAAAGCATGATAGTATCTGAATTTGTGAGCCATTTGTTGTCGAAATGGACCTCAGAAATCGTCAAGCCTCCATTTGTTTGAATTTTTAAGACTTCTGGTTAAAAAAGTTGACCATCTACAGGAGAAATGAATAAGGCTTTCTTAATTCCCTCAAAATAATCAATGACATCTGGACATTTGTTTGCATATGAAAAAAAGAAAGGTTTTCATGTGTTTTTATAATTTGACAATAATTAGAACAAAGCAAATGGACATTGGTAACAAGCTAACCAAATATTATTTGATAGCTACAATGATGATTGTCATAATTCCAGTCTGTGACATATTTAACATATAGGCAGCGGTGCTAGTTGGTGTGAGCATCACTGGTTTCTAAATGCCTAGTGGACACAGGCTGCCAAATTAGCTCTTAGACACACTGAAACCAGCTAGCTACAGGTATTTTTGGTATCCGCTTTGCATTTGCTTGCATTGATTGGTCTGGACAGCTTTGCCCTCTGACGGGCGTGGGTTTTGACGCATGATCTATTGCACTCTGTCTTTATAGCTGAGGACCAGCTACCATGACATGACTATGTGAGACCGCAATGACTTCAGGAACTGCAGTGCAAAGGCAGTCAGATTTCCTGTGAAGACAATTAATTAACGGGAGGAAGTCTGTGCCTGGCCAGACATCACCCTACCACACATCTTTATGGGGACAGTTTAGGAAAAGACTCATTAGGAATGAATTTTGTCAATGTTATGTGTACGGACGTGCATGTTTGTGTGTGTATGTCTGTCTATTTTACATCCGTTCACAAGATCTGTGGATCACATATTGGCCTCCATATCAACATGCAGAATATCCCAGTGACCCCTCGACTCTATTAATAAGGGAAACATCATCACTGACAGCACTGGGCTTTCACCAGCAAGTCAGCTTGTGTGTGTTTGTATGCAGTGAGAGAATGTGTGAGAGAGAGAGAGAAAGAGAGAGAGAGAAAGAGAGAGAGAGAGAGAGAGAGGAGGGAATAACGGGGGTGGCATGACATTAAACCTGACAGAAGGGAAACGTCATTGCCTGCTGCGAACTACAAAGCCTCCTCATCCATTTCCACTAGTTGCCTGGTCACATTCCTCACTAATGGGGGGAGAGAGTAATGAAGATATAGTCTGTATCATGGAGACTGTACGAACTGTATGATCTCATTTTAAGGTTCCAGATAATTGGTGGTGGATTTCATAGCTGGATGTGACGGTAATTTGCAGCTTTATACAAATTTTGACATCTCCCAACAGTATATCTCCCCGAGTACAGGATTTACTGTACATTACAGGGCTGAGGAATCTCTTTTTTACAATCACCATCCTCGACACTGAATGTGACAGTGATGACTGTTAAGGACCAAATGAATTTCGCATTTGAAAGCGAACGCGAAATGATTTCTAAGAATCCCAGGTATGACCCATCACATCCAGAAAATGACAGAGCTGTCACTGCACCGAAAGTTTCGACATGATTACTATTTTAAAGGAATTAGAGGAATGAGTCACATTTGGAAGTGAATCAAATACCCTTGCTCACATAATAGCTGCAGGCGGACACTGACAAATACTACATGTGATCCATGTGGGGAACACAGGACAAACAGGTGACTTCTGGCAGGCACAGTCTAGATTAGCAACAAGGAATATTAAACACAACCTGGGTTGCTATGGTTTCCTGGCCCTGCTGTGTGTGTGTGTGTGTGTGTGTGTGTGGTAGGAGTATTTGGGGCACATGTGAAGACTCCAGTTGTAATCACAGTGAAGCGCTGGCAAAAAGTGCCACAGGACAGCATGCAAGCTGGAAGGCAGTCAGGCAGTTTCATTTCTGGCAAAAAGCACCGCATGTCGACAGATGAAACAGACAGCAGCAAATACTTATTTTGCTCATAAACACGCAGAACTATTTATAAGACGCGAATTAATTAATTATTTGTGATCCAAACAGTCCACATGCCTGCAATGTGTTAAGACTCATTTTTTTTCTTCAATATTTGGAGATTTGAAAAGAAACTTAGAGCTCTTCTAAAAGCCGATGTAAACCAAGCCGCAGAAATTACCTGTAATGCTTGTACAGTACCTGCAGTTACAAATCCCACGCAATCCACTATGCCAGTTTATCTCTGCCCACACTGAGCTGAGATAAATTACACATGCACAGAGATATAACAAATGTCGATCACTACCATTTCAAAAGGAGATGGGATCAGTGGGGATGCGATGTCATACCTCTCCTCAACATCCCTCCTTGAGAAATGACCCATTCAAAGTAAACATGTCATCATTCCCCCAGGAGTCATTTAGACAGGCCAACTAGGCTTGATAGTCACCATGCAAATTTCTGTTGGGATTTCTATTTCTTTGCAACTGAAATGTGCATCTGTCAATTCATCAATGTCATTAAGCGTTTTTGCACTGCCACCTTGCAGCAAGAGGGTGTTGAGCTTAAATAATATAAAAAAGGAAATTTGTTTTATTTATTTCCAATGTTATTTGCACTTTATTATATTTAACCTCTTTTACATTCTAGGATATTTTTGTTGTTAAAATGTAATCTAAATGAAGCATATAATTATTATCACTGAGAGTAGAAGTATTAGTATTATTAGCATTTTTGTTTTTCCTTAATATAATTTAGGCTGCTCGACATTGCTGTGTCCTGAATGTGAGGTATGAAAAGCTTTGTGTTAAATTTGCGTTGATAAATATTGGACAAAGTCACTGACATAGGGTAAGCATTTATTTTGCTGATTTATATCTGCTCTGATAAAAAAAAAAAAAATCTGTCTTCTCTTCACAAATACATAATCACATAAACATAATTTATATTAGCTGGAGAACCTGCACATTTAGATGAATGCTGAATGAACGCTGGTGGTCACAGGGCACCTCCTCTCCTCCAGGTCCTCCAGCTGTTGGGTGCAGGTCACGAATAAGAGACTGTCAGTCAGCATTGTGAAAAAACACCAACTTAGAATGATAGCTGCCCAGAAAGAGGTAGAAAGAGGTAAAACTTTGCTTTGTCAGTGAATGTTTGTAGGAGTTATGTAAACTGAATATAAAAACAAAAAGATGAAAAATACCTGTGAAGTTATTCACCAGTCAAGAGGAGTGAAAAAAACTATTGATTTGTTTTTGCTTGCTGTTTTTGCATCATGGTTGTGGAAATACTGTGTTAGCCTGATATATATAAGGAAACATGAAAGATAAACAACTGTAAAAATCTCTCCCTAACCTCTCACATGTCTCCCGGGAGACCATCTGTCAGAAACTTGCAGCCTTGGATGCAGACACATGCAACACTGAGTGTCATGTGTCTGGAGTCCTGACGACTTCATGAACCAGAGAATGTGCCAGCCTCTGCCTCTGACGGAAAGAGGACTCATCCTTCATCAGGTATGATGCACTTTCTTCTTTTCTGTATTGATTAACTGTTTGGAAATGGATACTGGTGGAAAATACTGGGCCTGCTCATGAAATGAATATCTGTGACTCTGCTGACTTTTCAGTGTGCCACAGCACTGAAGCACCTTAAGGCTGCTGGAGTCATCCACACAGACCTGAAACTTGATAATATCATGATGGTAGATGAGGGGAGGAGAGGGGCTGACAGAAAGCCATAAGAAATCCATTTGGAGTTTGCCACAAGCCATGTGGGAGACACAGAAAACTTGTGGAGGAAGGTACTCTGGTCAGATGAAACCAAAATTGAACTTTTTGGACTTGGTGCAAAACAGTATTGTGGTGGAAACCCAACACTGCTCCTCACCCTGAGCACACACCATCCCCACAGTGAAGCACAGTGCCGGCAGCATCATGCCGTGGGGATGATTTTCATCAGCAGCTACTGGGAGCCTGGTCAGGATTCAGGGCAAGATGGATGGAGCCAAACACAGGGCAATTCTGTTTCAGTCTGCAAGAGCCCAGAGACTGGAGCAGAGGTTGACCTTCCAGCAGGACAATGACCCTAAGCATACAAAGCATGCAAGGCTACACTGGAATGGTTTAAGGCCAAGAATGTTAATGTCTTAGATCGGCCCAGCCAAAGCCCAGCAGCTATGTCTATATATTATATACATATATATAATAGAGAAACTTTCATATATTTTAGATTCATTACACATAGTACAGTGCAATATTTCAAGCTTTTTTTGTTTTAATTTTGATGATTATGGATTACAGTTCATGAAAATCAGAAATAAAGTGTCAGTGACCCTAACAATGAAATGTCACTGAATGCAACAATGTTTTGGTTACAATGGACTTAGTTAAGGCGTAATTGCTAATGGTGAAACTGAACAGAGACAAGACCTTGAAGATTGAACTTAACTAGATACAACATAGGAGTTTTTACTTGCTACCTCTGTTGTGGTGTAGGAAGCTGATTTTGCACACTCTTGACCTCTGCTGTTTTATTCATTCAACCCAGTGCCAGAGGTCAGGGGTGAAAAAGAGGAGGGTTGGCCCTGAAGCCAAAGACAAGCAAGAGGTAGATGTTGTTATGTATCAGAGGTCAGTTTTAAGATTCAAGAGATTAAAGCAACATTTGATCTCAGCAGGAGCTCAGAAACAGAGGACAAGAGGTAAGCTCAACTTTGGTTCACACACTGCTGGAGTCAGTTGAATTTCAGTCAGTTCAAAGAGGGTATTGACATTAAGATTAAAAGGTTCCTATATATGAAATCTAAAAATAAAATATTAACTTTCTTTTCTTTTCTTTTCTTTTTTTTTTTTTTTAAAGTAAATTACATTTTAAAATTTCATTTAGACTTGTGTGAAATTAACTTTAAATGACATGCAATTATTGGATAAAAGGTATATTTTCATTTTCACAGTTTATTTTCAAATGGAACCATATGTCTCTGCTTTACAAATTTGGTTAATCAATGATTTAACCCTCTATGTATCATTGTTCAGAAAAAAAACAAGGCTGTCGAGACAGCCACCAAGTCAGGCCTGGTCAAGCACCAGACAGACAGGACGATGAGGGGACGGTCCTGTCTGCCAAAAGCATGAGGTCTGCAGAATGTTTGTCTGGTGGTGAGACAGGAACCTCACACCTACAATGTGTCTCTGTTCCGATCAGAGCTGCTGAAGTCTGACTGTTGTTTTAAGGCACCACACCAACCCCAAGAGGGCGGCCTCCCAGAGCTGAAGCCAGGCATGCGATGACGTGAAGCGGCCCCAAGACTCCCAGAAAAGGATTATGCATGTACAGAAAATGAATGAAAATGAATGAATGAATAGGGGCTCCTCTGTAGCTCACCTGGTAGTGTGCATACCACATGTTAAGGCTGAGTCTTTGCCACGGTGGCCTGGGTTCAAGTCCCAGTTTCTGGTTTCCTTTGTTTTACTGTCATTTTGTGAAGCACTTTGTGAGCCTTTCTCTGTGAAAAGTGCTATATAAATAAATTTTACTTACTTACTTACTCTCTGTTGACTTCCCATGTGCAGTGTCTTTGCAATAGTTTTATAGTCAAACAACAACAACAAAAATGATTTACAGTTACAAATGCAATTTTTTAGACTAAATTTGTATTTATTTTCTGAGACATTTCATATTTCATGTTGTGGAGACCGGAACATTTTTTGTTCATTCATATTATGGTGACATGATTCCAAAATCTATCTGATCTGCAGACATCAGGGAATCCTCATTTTTAACTAATTTAAATGTAATTTTAAAAGTGCTGCACAGGGAGCAAGTCTTTCATCTTTTAGCCTCAGTCTCAGGTTTTATCATTACACATTTTTAGCATCTATCAGCTTAATGGTTCTGGTGGCACTATCAAGATGCTATATTTAAACGTGTTACTATAAAAAAAGAATTGTGTATATTTAGACACATTTTGACCTTTCATTTATTGTGTGCAGCATTGTGTATACTTCTATCTAACACCAATATGAGAATGATCCACCAAAGATATTGAATTTCTCCATTTTGCCTGAGCAAAATGAACAGGGTGCCTGCAGTGTGACTCTTTTGTGCAATCAAATGAGAGAGTAGGATGAGTTTCTTCTCGCTGAAATTGAAGTCATAGCAGAGTTCAACCATGACTGATTGCGTCTGCTCAGGCCCGGTGGAACACGGAGATTTATCTCTTTCACTCTTTCTCTCTGCTTGTTCCCGCAAGTGGAAAACGAAACAGGCTGAATTGTGATGTAGCTGATTGTTGTTGCTACTGATGGGTGGCCATGAGTAAACAAAGCTAATATGCACAGAATCAGGACACATATTTCTGCCGCACCCAGTTGGTTCAAGTGAGGGTTAGATTGTTCTTGCATCTCGTCTTGTGCAATGAAATTTAAGCCTTTGTCTTGTGTGATAAGTGTACCATTAGGTGGTCCTGTGTCCCTGTTCCAATACTGTACTTTATTTGTTCCAGCTGATGAGGTCAAAATACTTCTCCATCACCTTGTCCTATCTTGTACTGCACTGTGATCTGCTGTCCTGTATTTGTTCTATTTTTAAACAAAGAAAATAGAGTGATTCTTACATGCCGGAAAGAGTATTGACACCCTTTATCCCAAACCCAACCCTAATCTTAACCTTGTTTCCTGGCATAAAGCACTTGAGGCAAACTTCACTCTTCTATGTGGATTTCAGTGGCTTTTTTCTCAACTTCCGGCACGCCATCGGCACTTCCAGCTTCCCAGAGGCTTGGCACATCAGCGGATTCTCTGAATCTGCAGCCGGATGACACTGTATGTTTGTGACCAGAGCATGTACAGGTTAATAAACACTGTAGTGTGCAGAATGCCATTCGCACGTTGCTACAGCAGCCAGGAAGGCACCTGCAAAACAGAAAGAAAAGGGCAGAACAGGGGGAGAGAATAAACAATATATTTTTTAAATGTGTTGCTTGTGTATATTTTTATTAAGCTACTAATAATAAAATATGAAATACACAAAGAACACGAGCTTTTTATGCACTAACAGACAATACAATTTTAGAGTATGATTTAAACTTGAATATTACAATCATTAAAGGCAATATTGGACTGTTCAGTGTTCATGCTCAAGTTAGAATTTATTTTGCATAAACTTTGTACCTTACTGCAATTTTCTGTACCTTAGATACATCGTCAGAATGCAAGATAGTCAGCTGACTCATTATTGTATCAAGCAAGTACTGAATGTGTCATTGCGTGCATGAGGTGGTGCAAATTAATATGTTTAAAAATCTGAAATTTGCCCGAATTTTGATGAAGCTCCTTTGTATCATATTTGGATTTTTTAATATTGTACTTTCAACAGTCTAATTGGGAAACTTAAGCAATCAAGGTCACATTTGGTAAGCGTGGTTTGAAATCCCAAGCATCACTGTCAATAGCTTTATAAGTAATTAAGTTAATTTTGATATGAGGGTTTAGGTCATATAAGATCTACACATCTCATCAGCAGTGACCTCTCTCTTTGCAAGTGAGGGAATGATTACATTTCCAAGACATTATTACAACTACAGAGCCATCTAAAGACCAGCTGCAGGAACTCCCACAGAAATAAGTTTTTTTTTTCCAGTTGCTAGGCTACATAGCAAAAATTGCAATTAGTGTGAATTAATCCCAAATCAAATAAACGAAGGCATGACCAAACTCCTTAGCTCACGGTCTTAAAGGTGCGCAAACACAAATTCCCGATGGTCCACTGAAGTGAGGACTGTTTAAGAAAAATGTGGAGCAGGCACATAATCTATCAGTGTGTCATGTGGGTGATGAATTGAGGCTAGAGGAACTGGTGGCTGAAACTTTAATAAAGAGAAGGATGAAGAGAGTCAACCCTGACAATGCTGTCATGGTTCTGAGGTTCTGGTGTTTTCCTTGTGTTTCGGTGTAGTTTCCTTTGCCCTTCCCTGTCACTACCATCAGTGGTTTCACCTGTGTCTGGTTCCTCAGTCTTGTTTGCCCCTCCCAGTTCCCCACCTGCCCTGAGTCTGTCTGATTAGGTTGTCCTGATCCCTCCTAATGTTTCCCTCAGCCAATCCTCTGTGTTCTGCTGTCTTGCGCTCCAGCCCCTTCCCCAGGTGTGTCTTGTTATCTTATAAGTTCCTTGTGTATTTAAGTCCTGTCTTCAGTTCAGTTCTTTGTCTGATTGTGGTCTTTGCTGCCATGTGGTCCACTGCCATGTATGCTTCCAGTGGTTTCCAGTGTTTCTTCACTGCAACCTTCTCCTGTGTTTGAGTCCTACCAGCCTCCATACACAAAATGACAAATACAGCCCAGTCTCACAGTATTTTATGCAATAGTCACAAAATGTAATCTACAGACTTGTGTCTCTGAACACATTTTTTTCATGACAGTCAGTACAACTTTCAAAAAATGTATTTCAGTCGGTAGCCTGTTTCGTGCCTGTACCATTTACTATGAGGTAGTATGAAGAGCGAGAAACTTCATGTCAACACAGCCTTACCATGAGAGATTGGTCCATTGCTCACTTACCAGTACATTACATAGGGTTAATGTCTCTTAACATGAACCATGACATTTTTCTAACCATAGCCATTACTTTTTCCTAACATTAACCAAGTTGTTTTGTTTTGCTAAAGCTACCGGAATTGTCTCTTCTGGTTAAGGGAAAATTGTGTCCATGACACATTAAATTTCTGTGCATGCACAAAAAGGAAAATTTGTGCTCAAGGCCACATTCAATTCATGTCCATGTGCATGTGCATGAAAAAATGGACAAATCATGTCCAGGGCCACTAAAATGTTGATTCAGTCTCATGACTATTGCACAAAACGCTTCGAGAAAGGGTTGGAAAACATCACTGAGCTGAAAACACGGCTTACGTTGTTGCCACAAAAACAGGAAATGAGAAAAAACTCCTTGATCCAGACAATAACAGGAGGGCAAAGACTATGAGGCGATGGGAAAGGAGGGTATGGAGGGATGGAAGCTGGAAAGGAGTGTAAAGAAGAATGGAAGAAAGAGTGCACACAGGGCAGGAAAGGAGTGGAGAGTGAAGAACAGGAAAGGAGTGGACAGAAAAAAAGATGCTTAAAATGCTGGATAGAGGGTAACATTTCTGTATGGCTCTTAGCTTTTACATGCATAAAGTTATCTGTGAAATCCAAAGTTTGCCAGTTTCTAATGGAAAATGTGGAAAAGAAATGAATGAAAGAGAAAGTGAAGAAAATAAAAGAGGAGCAAGGAGGACATACATGAAGGAGAAACAAGGAATGGAGAAAAGTGTGAAAATGAGCCAGGAGGGAAAATGAGCGTGAGAGCAAAGAGGAAAGGAGGTGAAAATCTGAGGAGCAGGAGAGGAAGAGGAGGAGGAGAAATGAAGTGAATGAGAAGCAAAGTTAAAAGAAGGAGAAGAAAAAAAAATGTTGAACAATGATTAAGAGCCAGAAGGGGAGGAGTGGAAAACTGATGAGGAGTGGACATTAGTGGAAGTGGAAGTCTGGATTTGAGTCAGGATGAGAGAAGAAAGAGTGGAGTGAAAGAGAGAGCGGAAAAAAGGATAAAGGAGAGAATAGGAAATGCGAAGTGAAAACTTGTAGAGAAAGCAGTTAAAGTGCTGAGAGGAAATGAGCGAAGAACTGAGAACAGAGGTGCCAGGAGCAGATGTATGTGACTATCAAATAACATAGAAATGGCCAAAAAATCTTAAAAAAAAAAAAAAATCTAATGTAATTTTAGTAAATATTCTTCTTTCTGTCTAATATTCAATTCAGAGTATTGAAGGCCACATTTACTTGGCATCATCTGGGATCCTTGATTTGCTATTAGAGAAGCCCAGATCATTATGGCATGGATTCAAATGTAGCAGATTTGTCAGCTGTGCATTTATTCTGTGAATTGTGCATCAGCATAGTGTAACAAATAAGTCTCAAAATTAGTAATGCTGTTTAGGCCAAATTTCTACCCTACCTGTTATGTAACATAAAATATCAACATCAGACAATGTTTGCCTCTTTTTAGGTGGTATGAGTGAGAAAGTAGGTAAGTAGATAGTAATAGAAAGTAGGATGTAGGCTCTACAGGATGATTTTTTTTCCTTGGCAACTATCACGTTTATCCCACTTGATGTCAATTTTCTAGGCATTCTGTTATCTCAGATGGCTTTAAAAATAGTGCATATAACTGCCATAAATGGGTAAGAAATCTCCCCGGGGAAGCATGTCCTTGGGGGGGAGCAGGTTTGGGCTAAATGTTTACAACGTCTGGCTCTACCTCTTCATCTTGATGCAGATCTAGATCTAGATACCGATTCTGGCAGCCTATATTGCTAAAAAGCTGGAAGTGAACTGTGGTGGAGAAATCTTTTAGGTATTTTGTGTGTGTACATCCCAGTATAACATATATATGTTTTACTTTGAGCATCAATTAATTGCTGTTATTACTTTTACATTGCATGGTTTGTCTCCTGTCTTCTCTCCAACTGCACTGTCTCTCTGCGTGCAAAGGGTCACATCAGGCCACATGATTGCCACTCACCATGCTCCACTTCATCTTGTTTTGTGAAACCTGTTGCCTGACAGTGGGGTGTGCTGGTGGCTCATGTGTTAAATAACAGTGAAGAAATTTACGCACCACCAAATCACACGTGAACTAATCTTGGGTTTTAAAAGAAAGATCGGAAAGTTGATAAAAGTTTTGCCATATGCAAATGTGCTGAACAGCGGTGAAATACACAGGTAGCAGCGCTAATTTCCGGACCCACATCCAGAGACGTCATGGACTCACTTTAGGAGAGCGAGTATCTCCACCTGCAGCTTCAAGCCTGGATAAGGGTACCATCAAAATACTCCTCCACACCCATGTCCTCTGCAGAGTCAATTTCCACTACAAAAGCCTCAGCACTCTTCATATGCAACACACATGCAACCATCATATAAAACAAATTGTCTCAAATTGCAAAAATTAAATGTAAACAGAGGACTGTTTTAAAGTATCGTTTACAGTTGAATGATTTCCATGTTTTACTACCAACTATGCAAACAAAGAGTTTGCATGTTCTCCCTGTGACTGCATGGGTTTCCGCCAGGAGCTCCGGTTTCCTTCTGCAGTCCAAAGACATGCAGGTCAGGTGAACTGGAGATACTAAGTTGCAGCTAGATGTGAATGTGTGCATGAATGTGTTTGTTTGTCTCTCTGCCCTGTGATGGACTGACAACCTGTCCAGGGTGTTTCCCTTGCCTTCCGCACAATGAGCACTAGGATAGGCTCCAGCTTATGGATAAGCGGTTTGGAAATTGAATGAATGAAACTCCCAACAATAAGATTCCTAATAATTCTTATGTTAACACCACTGTAATGTAGGCTTGGCTGATTGGCAATTGGATCACATATCAACGACTGAGGGGATGATCTATGATTGGTTTTTCCTACGTGTTCCTACTAAGGTATTACAAAAATAATCTCTAAAATCTTAGCTTTACTATGCATTCAGACGTGTTTCTGGTGGAGTGGCAAGTCTGCCTGCTGTGCCTTGTTAATCTGCACTAGAATTGCACTGCACTGCACTGCTCACAATACCAACTTGGGAGAGTTTTGCAGCATTGGAGGGATGGTGAGCGCACACGTATGCAAACAAATTATTGGTCTGCATGTCCTTCACTGGTACACATCTTTATATCCTTACATTTATCTTTAGCAGTTGGGTACAAGACATAATATTCCCAGTTACAAGATGTTAAGTTTGTCTTCAACACTATGCAGAAGTCACTCATGCTAGCATTTCAGTGGCGTGCTATAACCACCCCACTGGTGATCGGATAAACATGACTGAATGATATGAAAATAGAGCGATCGCCCAAACCTACTGAAAATCCCCCCACACCCCCCTCCTGAAGCTGAATTTAGTAAATCTAGGATTTCTCCTCACAACTAATAGCAGAACTATAGCATTAGTAGAATCAAAATGTAATGATTCTCACTGTTGCATCGCCTTGTATCGCATCATGACACGGCTGAATCGCGTCATACCGATCTGTTGACTATAGTATCTTTGATCACATATCGAGACATGTATTGAATCACTCATGGTTGCAATGCACACCCTTCACATACTGCACCTTTAATCACTTTAATCACATAAGAGGACATGGTGTTGTGTTAGACCATTGTCATGTCCTCTAGGACTTAACTCATTTCATCTCAAAACTTCCTTAATTAAGAATAAATGTAAAGGGCATAGGATATATTATAATATAGGAAGTCCTATTTAAATACTATCTGTATCACCATATCCCCATATGTGTTGGGAATGACTCATTACAGTTACGAAATGAGTCAGAATCAGGTCTATTGCTGTCTGTGTGTCTGTCTATCTTTCTGTCTAATTGGGGTAGAGATGAACCACCTTATAATTGGATTAATTGAGCTCAGTGCTATCTGAATCAGAGTGCCAGATGTACGCAATTTGCTGTTCTTAGCACAGTTGATGTCACAGCAAAATGGCTGCTGCTTGATACCTGACGTTAATAATTTGCCCTGCCGGAAAATGCCTTTTTAGCACAATGTCAATGGTGTGTGTGTGTGTGTGTGTGTGTGTGTGTGTGTGTGTGTGTGTGTGTGTGTGTGTGTGTGTGTGTGTGTGTGTGTGTGTGTGTG
The DNA here is from genome assembly GCA_900302555.1 of Myripristis jacobus. Classification (NCBI taxonomy): domain Eukaryota; kingdom Metazoa; phylum Chordata; class Actinopteri; order Holocentriformes; family Holocentridae; genus Myripristis; species Myripristis jacobus. The sequence goes on from OMLB01023722.1 coordinate 39,443, forward strand.
TGTGTGTGTGTGTGTGTGTGTGGGTGTGTGTGTGTGTGTGTGTGTGTGTGTGTTCCCCCCTTTATCTCTCTGTTTTTTAATTTTAGAAATTTGTCGTCATCATCATCATCATTCTCATTCTCACGCTGCACAGAAAGACCATATGGGTTTTACAGATGAAAGATTTGATACCATGCCTGCCCACAGCAACTGAGAGCAGCTCCAGTATTTACCTAGGAGCAGTTTTTATTAGCAGATATCAGACTGTTCACCCAAAATAGAGTTCACGGTTTACGAGCAAAATGTATGGGGGGACAGGGAGAGCTGCCTGTTGTAAATTCTTTTGTACACAGCAACCT
>OMLB01023725.1:5314-18792 GCA_900302555.1 Myripristis jacobus
AAAAAAAAAGCGAAATGACTTGAAAAACCATACATACAGTAGACACCTTGAAGCAGCACTCTTCAAGTAGCTCAATAGTACAGTGTGCGGGAAATAGATAAGGAACTTCTGAATCAATTAAAAAAAAAATACAGGAACTCTGTACACTATTCATAGCTGCAAAAATAAACCAGCAGTCTGACTCTTTCTGGAAAAAGATGTCTCTTCGGGAAACAAGTTTTCTTTGTGTTTTCCAAATGAACAATTCTGATACATAATGCTTTGAAGCCTGTGCAAGATCAAAGCTAATCGCAAACCCCCTGAAAAAAAAAGACATGGCTTTATAAGAGGTAAACAACCTAATTTTAACAAAAGCGAGATGTCAAATCAATTAGCCTGTATCTTGTCCAAAACTGCTCGGCTTACCAGCATTTCCCACTGAGGAAGCGGAAATCGAAACGAGCATGCAGCCCTAGAAATCTGTGTGCCGATGAGCTGCATGTCACATTCATTATGCCAGATAGGCGTTAGCTGCGCCTTTACAGTCTCTGTTCATGTATTTGTAATAATAAAATAACAGTGAGGTGTTCTGCTAACTGAAAAGCAACTGTTTATGTTATGCATGACTAGATATACTGTAAGTGCTTTCCAGTACAGTGCTGGCATGATTTATAAAGAGCACTGCACCCCTCTCCAGAGCTCGACTCACAGCTGTTTAGTGTCTATGAATCATATACTGTGTAAGGCCTGTGCATTAACTCTATAAGACAGTTTTTGCATATTTAATTTGGACTTCTTGTTCAGACAAAGACTCAATTCACCCTTGTTATACAGCAACTCTTTTTCATCTGCATCTTAATCCACAAAACAATAAACAGGCTCATACTAATGGGTAAAAAAAAATATAATTAGTACCAGTGTCTCTGTTCCTCTACTTATCTTTGCCGTGCGGTACCTGGCATTGGTTTTCAGGTTCCCTGGTTATTATTAAGACATCAGTGTCAGTGTCTAATCAGTATTTGTATGCATTTGGTTTATTAATTACATCAGTTGGTATGAACTCGGAGCACTTGGTGAGAAATATCAAAAGCTGACGCCTGTGTCATGATTAATTTCGCAGTGAACAGTCTCCGCGATGTCAGTGGTAATTAGGCATCACCCATTGCATAACACACCATGTGTCAGGGTGGGTGGCACTTCAGAGTCTGAGTGTGTGTGTGTGTGTGTGCGTGTGTGTGTGTGTGTGTGTGCGTGAGAGAGAGAGAGAGAGAGAGTGAGAGAACGAACGAGATAGAGAGAAAGAGAATAAGAGAAAGGGAAGGGAGGAAGGAAGAGACAACAAGTATGATGTATGGCCTAAAACACTTACAGTAAAACCAAATAAAACCAAGAGGAACTTTTGCATTAATATAGCTCTCAGTACTCTCATATCTTGCACTAGGTAAGTCCTGGACTCTGTGGTCTTATTATTCTGTGCTGTACAGTCAGTCTGCAGCAGTTTGTAAGGGGTTTTCGGCACAGGGCAATTAAGCAGGCATTTTCAAAGGGACATACAATCAAATCATTAATGTTCTGTTCTTTAATATTGCCTTCAGATCACACTGAGGACCATCATCTATCTGTCTGTGCAGCTCACCGACTGGTTTATTGGCGACATAAGGGATGCCCAGACAACTTCAAGCTCTAAGGACCGGCCCACAGTGAGAGGAGGCTGCACACCCTTTTGAAGGTGGCCACCCTTTAAAAAAAGAACAAGGCCACGTATGAAAGAGTTTATGAAACTTTGTTCTTGAGGAATGCTTTGGATCTCCTTAATTTTTAAAATAGTAATGAATATAAATTTATGTATGCCCGTCGAAGTGTCTCGACCATGCGATGGGAGAAAAAATGCAGTACAACGAAAAAGTGAACTAGTTTATTCAGTAAAACATTTAAATGATGAATGGCCCACATAATTTTCTTCTCTATTTTTTGACAATGATCCATTTATGAATCTACTCCTGTTTAATGAAATCCATCAAATAGTATGATCTTGTGGCTAAATTAAATCTTTATCTTACAGTCGGTCTCTGGACATCTAATTTTCAGCAGTGACCTGCAGACATACAGTTTGCCTGGCAAAGACTGTGTTGAGTTGAAACTTTACACAGAATTAACTACAAAGGGTGCATTAATCCTGTGTGTGGGTATTTTTTTTTTTTTTTTTTTTGCATTTTTCAAAAATAAACAATGGCCCATAACACTCAAATTAACACAGATTGGGATTTGATGTGCTCCGCAGCCAGATGGCTTGCTCACTCACTCTCTGGCGGGCTGGCAGTGCAGCTGAGGACGCAGGCACTTCCAGAGCGGATTTGAAAGAATCTAGGCCAGAGAGAGTGGGGCTGCTCTCGGAGACTAGCCGCCAGTGCTGTCATGTTTTAGTGCACATTTTCTATTTGAGGCAGGAGCTGCAACATAGAGAGAGAGAGCTGCGGTGTGTGTGTGTGTGTGTGTGTGTGTGTGTGTGTGTGTGTGTGTGTGTGTGTAGGTGTGTGTGTGTTTGTGAGCAGTGACTGGAAGTAGAGGAATTGCTTGCTAGAGATGAAGGGCAAGTGGACTCATCTCAGTGCTCTGTAAACAGGCTTGTATACAACATGCATTCCTTCCTGCATTTTCTCCCATCCACATACAGTATGCCGATAGACATCATTGTAGACCCACACATTGATGCTGTGAAAACTAAAAAAAAACAGTTACCTAAAGACAGAGGGTGATTATACAGTACTGATAGCAGTTCTGGTAATTATAATAAAAATTGGCCCATGACAAAATAGTTGTCCGAATCCATGTACCAGAATTTGGACTCAGTGAAATGTAAATATGAAGGATAAAATGGATTTGTGAGACAGTAGACTGTATGTACAGTATATATCGATGTAGAGTGACTCCAGCACTGGCATAGAGATCAGCACTTTTGTAAACATTGTTGCTCAGACATTCAAATGCAACTTTTAGAGCTAGTCATTATTCAAAAGCCGAGCCTCCATCTGGAAAGTGGCAAACTTGGCTGTTTTCCTGGTGTTGCTGTGGAGGAAAACTGGGTCTGTGTGAAATTGCAAGACTCACGATACTTGGCTAAGGTGTAAATTTGTCTGGCTTCGATGATCATTTTCCTCACAGTCTTACTTTTGCCAACGAGGAAGGGTTAAAGTTGTTAAAAGACTCTGAAACTTTTCAGGTTGTGAACATGAGTTTTTCTGTCCTTAGTGACTGATTGTAAAATAGCGCACATGGTGGGAGGGAAAGCTAGCATCAGTGGAAGTAATATCATTTTGGCCCCTCAAAATGAAGACTGCACATAACTGAGGTAACAGTTTAGGCTATTCCCTGCTATCAGATAGAATGATTTCACAAATTTCAACCATGAGCTGATTTCAGTTCCCAGACCTTTTCTCCCAGCATTTGGGGGCTTGGGAACTGAAAAGCAAACTGTTTTTCATTTCCCTTTCACTTGGTCGCTTTAATAGTTGAGAAATTAAGTTGGAAATAGATGGCTAAGTGTCTTGGGGTCTCTCACAGAGCCTCCACTACAGTGCAGAGAGCTGTGCGTTGTTAAAACAGAGGCTGGGAAGCAACGCTAAGACTCAAGAAAGGAGAAATATAAGCCTACAAGAGACACAAAAGAGACAGACAGAGTAAGAACAATAATGAGCACAATAAGTTAGTGACAAGTTATCCGTACCTGGTAAAGGCTCTTATAGAAGTAGTCTTGACAACAAACAGTGCCTTTTTTTCCTGTGGATACCTCACATTGAGTTGGGAGAAACAGTTAAGAGGAGAAGAGAACATAACAAAGACCTTTTTAGTTGGCGTAAATGCTGTGGTTCAGTATGGCCTTGTCCTTTAAAGGAATCTTTTTGTCCTCCGTATAGCTTTGATAATTCACAGCTCCACTGCAGTCTTGATGATATCTCCACAGCATGCCAAAATGGCCGCATTACCAAAAAACACAGCACATCAAGCTCAACAGCAGATTCATATTAATTACAAACTGGCAAAGTTGTTAATATAACTCTGCACTCAAAGCCAGGAGTCTGTGTGAATGGCCTGAAGTGCCAGACAACACCTTCTGTTTCGATCGATGGCCATCAGCATGCACTCCCCCTTACACAACCAAGGCTGCTCTGCTATATATACCAGCCTCCGCCGCCTGAGAGGAATCTCCTTTCAGAAACTAACTTTTCTTTCCTTTTTATTGTCTATTCTTCTGCAACCTCATTATCTCTGTGTTTGTGAAGGGCTGCAGATGTGCTTCCAGCATCTCCCAGGAATTTAGTTTATTTTTAAGATTAACATTAAGAGAAAATAAGAAGAAAAATTCTCCAGTACAAAGTAACAAAAGCAAGCTCTTATGTGTCTGTTTGTTTTTGAGGCAAATGAAATAAAACTCTGATGTAGAGGATAAATTAGGAACATATGTGTGTTCTGACAGCATGAATATCAAAGACGATTGAATTGGGTTATCTATAATGAGTAAACACGTTTCCTCTCACACAGAACAATACTATACTTAACTATGCCACAGCTGGTTGGTTTGGTGTTTCCTGTAAAATAAAAGAACAGTCCACACACTGAAGTTGTTCATTAGATGACCACATCACAAATGTTTCTTTGTTTTTACTGTATTTTAAACATTTTTGGGTTTCCTGCACACACAAAGACAGCAGCAGCTCTTGTTTGGTTGTTCCATTTAAAACAGCTATTATGAATTTGGCTTTTTTATTTTTTTCAAGCATTATTGTGAACAGTTGAATGATTAAATTGTTTTTAAACAAATAAAATAATGCTGTTCCCCTATAACCCAATCACAGACTAAATAGTAATATCGCACCGTTATTCATGCAGTATAATCTGAATAACATGTTCACTCCAAATTTTTAAATATTATTTATGGAAAAGAGAAACATGTTTGGAAAAGAAACTGTTGTTCATTTTTTCCACAACAAAACTTCATTATGTCATCTAAATGGTCACAATTCTTTAAGCATAGGTCCAATTAAAAATCTTAATTTTGGGCAGCAGTTACCTTACATCCATGCAAACAAAAGGTAATTTCTGAGTCAACGCATTTCTTTTTTGAAAAATCTTGAGGATAGTTTCCCATGTGGAGATTTTCTTGATCACAGCACATTTCATAATGCCTCACAAATCCAAATACTCTTTTGAAACATTGACGCCTTAGATCTGCATGGTTATATATTGACAGTGGATAGTGCTTGACAAATATCAAGTTATCTGAGGATTAGAAAACTGGCAACCTTGGCATCCATACTTTCATTATTTAGTATTTTCCTTTCCAAAGACCTCAGAACAGTCTGTTACATTTGCTTGCTCAGTCAATGGTTTAAATGTGCGCCATAAAGCACAAAGTGAGTAGGTCCCTTTGAAAATATTCACCCTTTCATCCTCTTCTTTGTATCAGCTCTGCATGATCAGTTAACTGGCAGAGCTGATAGACTGGAGAGGATGAAAGCTAACTTTTATGTTCATTGTTTGATGGGTGAAATCCACTCTGGGATACGTATGGGTGTAGATGCTGATATTGAACATCCACTGCATGCAGCTTTGGCCTCTCACAACAATGAGAAAGGCTCTCATAAATAAAGGTGTGGAGTGCTTGTTTAAAAAAGTTGAAAAAGGATGCTGTCGGTATTCTCTCTTCTGGTCCGTCAACTACAAAACTTTGTCATGAGCACGGCTATCTATCATGCTGGCAGACACAACATTTGTGGATTGTAGGCAAGAAAGGAGCCCGCTCTGACGGGAAGCGACAACAGGAAAGGCAAAAAGTGTCATTGGTGACTGTTGAGTCACATAGTTCACATGCTCAAGCCTCCCACCAGGGGACACTGCTGGGATCAGGAGAGTTAATTTAGCGGGATGAGTTGGATTGTCACGTTTGGTTTTGAACCAACTGTCCAAACCTTAAGTTAAATGTGACCAGATCTGGTTTGTTTGTTTGAATTGTACCAGCATTTACTCACATATCCACACAATAAGCTGTCAAGGTTGCAAAGTCAAGATTTCTCTGCAGATTGTTCTCATGCTATGGACAATGTCTAGTCATGGTGCTGACATTATTCACTGCAGGCATCAGCATCAACAGTGGAGAAGGGTACTATGTTGTATGTTAGTTCCTGCTGTCACCACCGGTACCACAGTAAAGCAATGCATGGCTTATTTCCACCCACCTTTAAATATACTGTTGTTCATTCTCTTTTAAAGAAATCCTCTTTGACCCTCTTAAGGGATCACTTCGCTGACTTTCAGCCTTATCTCTATCTATCCAAATTGGGGATATAGAGTGAAAAATGCCTGCAGTTGTTGCCGATGTTCTCTGTGTCTATGAGGCGCAGCTGCAAAATCTGTTTTACTTTCAGCACCGGCACTGTCATTTGACATGTACCGTGATGCAGTTGGAGTCGAAGAAGAACCACAGGCAATTCAGCTTGGGTAGCCAGGTTGCATGCTCCAGATGCCTCTCAAAACCACACTTCCTTGTTGTCCATTTTTGTGTTTCAAATTAGACACATTTACAACAGCAACAATGGCATCCCAAAATATGGGAGGATTTCATGAATGAGGATGCAATTTACAGTGTTTTGGCTGACTCCAATACGCTGTATTTATTCAAGTCAAGTATAAGAAATGCAGTGGAGGGAAGCTGAGGCTTCGGCTGCATTGGGCTGCATTAGACAGAATCCGGCAATGCGGCACTTTCCTGCAGGGTTGTGCAGAGGTGCAGAGGTTTATTTGTGCTCTAGAATGTAACCACTGTGAAACAATCAGAGAATAACATTTTATTTCGCTCATTTACTGCTTTTACAATCACTCTTCTTTCACTGCTCTCACTCTCTCGTCATTCATTCACTTGCTCTTTCGACCAACGCTGCTCTCTCTCTCGCTAATGCTAGGTTCAGTCGCATTGTCTGTTTTTCTCTTGTGAAGGCATTTTTGTTGTCAATAAAACTAGTCAAATACAATTTATGTCATTTTTTTCAATTTTTTGATCAAAGAGTGACATTTTTAAGATGATATTCTATCTTTTTGAACACCGAGCCAGGCACGCTAAGCAAGCCAGGCAAGCAAGGCAGGTTTTGGAGGGATTTGGGCAATAGACATCAGAAGCTCATGAGCAAGCATCCTGGTATATGTCAGCACTGCTGGTATTTATTACTGCAGTGGACTACATTGACTAGCAACACTAATTGGACACCCACATAAACAGTGGCGAAAAATTTCCTTTAATTGTAGGTCGTATTAGACCCGTTTCCACATTAGTTTTTTATGAAAAAAAAATTGTGTCAGCTACTCTCTTTGATAAACAGTTTTTTAGGGAAATGGCTTGGACACCTATCATGATCTCCCCTCAGGGCATATTATTTATAGACATATCATAACTAAGTTGTACATCCCTCTCAAAGAAAGACCCTTCTAGTTTGGCACACATATTGTCTCATCTTACTTATGTTAAAAAAAAGATTTTGCCCTAATTCAATTATTATTATTCTTTATATATTCTTTATATACACTGGCTCAACACGATTAATAGCCCATATAATAGCCTATATGCTGGCCAGACACTAGGCAGTATCAAACTGACACTGTCTACCTGTCTGCTTTGGAATTGATTTGTAGATTTTGTCTTTTGTTTTAAGGCTATACATGGACAAACACCAAGTTACACTTTGGACATCTTATGAGCCAGCCCTTAACTTGCCAGGTCACCACTGAAAATAACCAGTTGTTCTTAATGGCTTGCCTGGTTAAATAAGGGGTTAACAAAAATTAAAAACTAAGATATTCGGGTTCTGACCTTTTGGCAGTTCCAAGATCTTGGTGCTTTATTTTAAATCACATTTTAAGACTAAAGTATATTGAAGGCCTTTTGTTACTTGTTTTGTTTTATACCTTAAACTCATTTTTGTGCAGTACTCTATGCATCTTTTTTTTTATTAAACTAGCTTGTTTTTTGTTTTTGTTTTTTGTTTGCTTGTTTGTTTTTTGTAATATTATTTATTTTATTTATATAATTTTAAATATGTATTTATAATTTATTTTATCTAAATTTTTCTATGTTTTATTGTTGTACCTCTTATTTGTTATTTTATTTGTAATTACTACTTATGCATTGTGCTTTTATTTATTCTTTTGTGATGCTGTTGTTGTTGTTTTTTTATTTTATATTCTGGGGGTCATGATTTGAACTGTGTTTTAGCTGATCTATCACATCTGTCCAATGTGTTCAAATGCTCTATAAATAAAGTTTATTATTATGATTATTATTATCATTCATGTGGTTGGGTTATGGACACATGACAGATGCTTGTTTTTAACGTCATGGCGGTTGTTTTCCATGGATATATTCTGGCTTTCTCTTTTCCTGTTGCAAAATTCTGAACTCAAGATGCTGCACAGGATATGGAATGAGAAAATAATTAAATAAATGAATGAATAAATAAATAAAACTGAACAAATCTGACAGTTTAACCTGACCTGCATGTCAAGAAACATGATTTGAGCAACATTCAAACCACACACTAATGTGGCTGGAATCTGATTGGAAAAAAACTGATTCCATGTGGCTTTTTGTCAGTCTGACTGCTAAAAATCCTATGGCTGAAACTGGATATGCCAAAAAGTCAGATTGGAGTAGCTGGACTGAAGATAGCCCTAAAGTAGAAGTTTAATTCATTCCTCTGGCAGAAAAATGAGCCTTTGTCTAATTCAAGAGTATGCCTTTGAACTGGCTTGTTCAGTAGAGTGTCCATCCATCCACTACGCAGCACTTGTGGGTTCAAGACTAGGGCAAGAGTCTCTCCAACACGAGCTGTGATTCTTGCAAATGGCACCTGTTAACACTTACAAAACATGTTCAGTAATTTATATGCATAAATGCACGGAGACTCAGATCTGTTAACAGTTTTCAGTTCTTCCCACACTGCAGATTCAACAGTCTGTATCCAGCAGTGTATTTTAATGTTTTCAGTTTGTCTCATGCAGTCCATACCATGCTTTACGTAGTTGTTTTTCTCTCTCCAACTTTTCCATGTTTTGTGCATCCTCAGTAGCATTCTGTGCTGCAGGAACGTCTTGCCACATGAATTATCTCTTTGATTGCCTGTGTAGGAGGAACATTTACAGTAACGAGGGACCTGGGAATAGGATTTACTGTTCCATATGTCCTCCAATGACATTATTCCAAGTGATGATGGTGACAGTCATAAATTGCTCCTGATAGCTACAACAGATAAAACCTACATGGGATTTGTTTTGCACAGTGCTGGCTAACCAAGGCTTGCTTAATAAACCATTTCATCACTTTCAATTGGAACACATGACTTCTGTGATAAAAGATTATAGCAAATTGTATCAAATGCCTTCAACACTGATTTAGCTTGCATCCACTGTCGACAGTTCCTTGCTGAATACTCTCTAAATATTTGGGCAGTCTAGATATTCATTGGGAATACCCTCCACTGTATTATGTTGTTTTCAGCCTGTCACTCTCCATCTCCCAAAGAGCCATCAGTCTTCATCTACACTGTCAACTCAGCACATGTTCCATTTACCACGCATTAATCTCACTCAGCTTCTCATCATTCTCTCTTGTCTTGTCCCTGGGGTTACCACAGCATATACAGTATGCTCTGCTTGCCTAAAGACACTGTGTCTGGGGCACTAATCATTATCGGTTAACTTTTATCAATAAGCACAATTCCATGTCTGTCACCATGTCACCAGATCACCACAGCAGAGCCAGTGTTACCACAATACAGCGGACCTAGCATTGTCCCAGCAAGGCCATTATAAACTTGTCACAGTGCTCCTGAACTAACCTTTTGATAAGCCCTCGGGACAGTGTAAATTAAAGGCATTAAATCATGATTTGGTGGGGTGCGAGGGTTCTTATGGAGACATCCCCTTCACAGTCTAGTGGTCAGGGTGGAGGTCTGTGGTGGTCAGCGCAGACAGGTCATCCCACAGCAGTGACGGATGGCTTTCATCAAGGGGCCCATGGGCTCACTGGGGAAATGTTCATGGAGACCGCTGCCAAAGGAGCTGATATTTATCTACCAGCAGCCTGCCAGCCAATACTGAGGAAGAGAGAAGCTCAGAGAGGGAGAGTGTGTGAGCGAGCGAGCGAGCGAGCGAGAGAGAGTTTAGTAAAAAAGAGCGCAGAGGGGAGGCCAATTCTACATTATGAACAACCATTATTGAACAACTCCTGCACCTACTGTCAAAATTTCTGCTGAAATGTAAATGCGATTTGGTAAGCTGATCCAATCCTGAGTGTGATTTAAATTCAAAGACATGTGTTTCTCTATGAGGCTGCGACGTGCTCGACAGCAGCCCCTTACTGCTCTAATTCAATAGCCAATGGAGACATCCTGAGACTGAAATGAAGCCAATTAGTAGAGGCAGAGCTGATTTTAAAGCACTGATGAAGGGAGATGTGCCGTGCTGGCTGCAGTATCTATTCCCTCACAGCAGACCTGCCTCAGTTTGGGCCACCATTAATATCCCATGAGGCACTGGGGCACGCTCCTGGCCAGCAGCCAGATTCCCAGTTATCTGTTTAAACAATTTTGCAGGCTATTTCAGGAACAAGCAACTCGCCGCCCATACGCCTCTGGGGTGTGATGGTAACGACCCAGTTCATTTTAAACAATAACATCAGGAGGTGACCCAGGAACCAGTGCCATCCACAATCAAAATTTTGCACGGTTGCTAAAAAGGGAGATTACATATTCTGTATTTTATGGAAGTTTATGATGTTGCATATACACTGTGGCTCATGATAATGATAATGGACCCTATAACTCACTTCATCCATAACTAATGCACACCAGATAGTACACTGGTATTGTATAGCATATCACCCTATCTAATAGCTCCCAGAGCAAGATCATGATTGTGGTTCAAGGTCAGTTTATTTTATTATTATTTTTTTTATACATCTCAAATTAGGCTAATATAACTGTCTTGCTGCAAGTCTAATGAATAGAATTATATGGTCATTAGGAAACAGACTTGCATGAGTGGCTCTAATTTGAATTTACTCAATCCTGAAAATAATTGCTTATCTCTACAGCCACTCCTAAATATAGGATCCCTTAATCCTTGATAACTGTGTAATTGTTGCAGGATTGGAAATGCAGGGAGTCCAATATAGAAATACAATATGAATAATGCAGTGTTAATGAATGGCACCCAGGTTAATAAGACTTTTCAGGCTGCACAGCCCACAGTAGTGTAAAACTCAAAGGAGAAAGTGTCTCGCTGTTATCACTCATTTCATTCATCTAATTGACTTTTGGAATTTTGTGAAGTTTGTTTTACTCCGTCCTAAATGGTGTAAGAGTTGTATGATGGGCGGAGAATAATGTTGGGAAATTGCACTGAATGTCATGAATTTGTCAAGTTGTTCGTAAGACTTGATGCCCACGGTCCCACAGGAAAAGAGGCTCTGGCTTGATGCTAATGTCTGCCTCTGTATTTCCATCCGTCTGTACTAAGTTGCCTCCTCAAATAATTTTGTCGCTTTTGTGACCGATGCAGCAGAAATTTAGGCACCGACTAGTTGGACTCTGTTGGTGTCATTATGTTGCTTTTGAAACTCCCATGCGCATGTGGTAACTCTCAAACACTTTCTAAAGCTGACCCATACTGTGGAGTGGCATTGAACTTTGTATGACGCGCAAGTCGGGTTGCCTTTGGAGGCAGACTTTAAAGTTAAACTCCTTTTTCATGTACTTTTTTTCCCAATATTTTGTTCACTCCCTGAGAGGGATATGATCTTCAATGGATGGTTCATGACAAGAATTGAAATAAAGGTATAATTGATGCCAAAAATCTTTCCATATTCACTCCTGCCTGGGAGTGTGCTGCTGAACCTATTAAAACCTCATCAGTCCAAGAGCAGGCTTGGCAATCTGACCACATTTCATGGCTTCATGTAGAGTAACAAAAGAGGAAAACAAGCTTTAAAACCATTTGAATTTGATGTGTTGTTGTGAATAGGAGCTTATCGCTGAGGCAGACTTGACAGTTGGGAATGGCGTTCCAGGTTTTTTTCCTCAACCAATCCAAAGTAATGTGAACACGGACACCAAAGGCTATTAAAGTGAATATTTCACTAACTAGCTCCAACCCACCCACAGCTTGCCAGCCAACAACATAGCAAAGAGCGTACACGTAACCAGGAGAGGATTTGGAGGCGTTTTTGCTTTTCAGTTATTAATGCCAACAAAAACTAAACAGTAAAATCAAAGGAGAACATGTTAAGTTACTTGCTACCACTAAAAATTCATTTAACGGCTCTAACTCAATACTCTCTAAAGTGTTAGACCCAGCAGTGTTTACTAATGCCATTGATTTGTTATTGTTGACAATTTTATTGCTAGCAGTGTGCCATATAATTGACCGTTGATATTTTTACAGTGCAGAGACAGCGGTTTGAGACTGAATTAAAAAACAATGGTGCAATGCAAATTTAGAGTAGGTCTTAATTAGACTATACTCCTCATTAGCATGTTATTGTAATGTGAAGAGGAATGACAAGGGACTGCATATTCCGCAGAAAAATATGTATAGTTATTCTACTACTAACATTATTGGAATAACCAAAATAGTCTATTATTTTGCTGAGGAAAAAAAATAGTTGTGTTGTTGCCATGCGCTTTAGGGTATTAACATTAATGCAAATGTAATGCAAAGATGAATATTGTACTGATGTCTTTTTAAACCAAATGAAAATGCAAAGTGGTGAGCGGTGCCATAAACCTGAGCCCTGCTACCCAGACAATACATGCAAAGCAGTTTGAATTCCCTCTCTATAACCACAACTGAGTCCCAGTCCCAGCACACACACACACACACACACACACAATGGGATATAAAGAGGAAGAAAAAGCAAGAAAAAAAAACAAGCTATAACAAGCTATAACTTAGTTTGGAATCTCTGACTAACTTCATTTACAAATCCATCTATTTTGGAAATAATCATGTAGAGGTGTTATCATTAATTAAATACACCAGTTGTCTATAAACCTGCAAAACATTTCATAATGTGTTTCGGGGTTGTACTGCCAAACATGCGGTAATAGTTGAACTTACATTTTCAGCTTGTGGATATCTGCATTTGGAGCAATTTGTCACAAAATCAGAACAGTTACAGTGAGATTTCATCTTTTTTCCTATCATTATATTATGTGTCTGCAAGTATATGCATATGTGTGCTGGCAGGTGTGTGTGTGTGTGTGTGTGTGTGTGTGTGTGTGTGTGTGTGTGTGTGTGTGGGGGGCTGTGTGTGTGTGTGTGTTGACATGCCCTTGGATATTGGATGCTGGTATATGATGTAATTTCATTTCATTATGTAATTTTAATATTTAATACAGAACAAAATATTTAACAATACTACTGTAACTGAACTGTAACAATAAATTAAATATAAC
>OMLB01023728.1:0-12903 GCA_900302555.1 Myripristis jacobus
TGCAGTAAGGTGTGACTGAGAAAATGTAAGGAAAAAGCCTACTAGAACAGCTGAACTTTATTTGGGGTTAATCAGAGGCACTTTAAATGATGGCAGGTGTGTACTGACTCCTATTTAATATGAGTTTGAATGTGATTGGTTAATTTTGTGCACAGCCACATTCCCAGTTATAAGAGGGTGTGCACACTTGTGCAACCACATTATTTCAGTTTTTTATTTTTATTTCCTCCCTGTAAAAGATTTCATTTAGTTTTTCAACTGAGTTGTACAGGTTATAGGTCACATTAAAGGTGGAAAAAAATTCTGAAATTATTTATCTTGGTCTCATTTTTTTACATGACAAAAACCTGGTATTTTAAGAGGGGTGTGTAGACTTTTTATATCCACTGTATGTGTATGTGTATGTGTGGCATGTGCCCATCTGTGTGTGTGTGTGTGTTTATGTGTATGTGTGTACACCCATCTGTCCCATCTGTACATTTCTCCTTCAGTTAACCAAGCTAGGCCGCTTTGAAATGCAGTGGTGTGTGTGTGTACGTGCGTGTGTGTGCGTGTGTAAATACTCATCTGTCTCCTCTGTGTGTTTCCTCCTCAGTTCACAGAGGCAGGCCAGTTTGAAACGGTGTGGCAGGTGAAATATTACAACTACAACAAGAGGGACCACTGCCAGTGGGGAAACAGCTTCAACAGCATCGAGTATGAATGCAAACCCAACGACACGCGCACCCTCATGTGGGTCAACAAGGAGATGTTTGTCTGACAGACTGACCGGACCAACGTGGGTGAAAAATTCAGTGCGTACACTGCACACAGCCGATGTAACCCCAGCATATGGTTTTCATATTAATTGAAATACCTTGGTGTAATTACTGTAAACAAATGAGACCATGGTTGAAATGTTTGGCAGGCTCTGTCTTACAGCAGTGGTATTGTTAGTGCTGGTGTTTGTCAGATTAAGACCACATTTCCCCTTTTTTCCTGTTGCACAACAGTGTTATTACCTGCCTCCCCTCCCCCATTTGCCGTGTGTATTTTGATTTGGTTTCACTGAATGGGAAAAAAAAGGGATTTTTCTGTCAGCCTTTTACTCCACTGTGTCACTATAAATTGCTCTGGTAAAACAGCGCCCCCTTGCTGTATGCAGAGACACCCAGTAGATTGCTCAGTGAACCTGAAGGTAACGCAGTATAAATGCTGTGTAGGGGCTGCCAAACTTTTCAGCAGCAGTCTTTTTTTTTTTTTTTTTTTTTTTTAAATCTTTTTATTTCACAATGATTCAGCAACAAAAAAATGTCCGCTCTGATACAACATCAGTAACAGTAGTTTGTACAATTTCTTTTTTTTTTTACCCACATTATTTCCTACCCTCCCCATTATTCCCTAGGGAAACAAAATAGAGAGAAAATAAATAAATAAATAACTAAATAAATGAAAAGTACAAAATCAGCAGCAGTCTTAATGGCAATAATTATACTAATGTTAATGTGCTAAAGATTTATTGTGGTTAAATTGCCACATATAACATGTTTAAGTAATTTAATTCTGTATTTGGTCTCAAAACTGTGTTTTGGCATAAGGAATTACAAAATTTTACTGTTCAACTCAATTTGTTCCAATTTATTTCCTTGATTCAAGTGACATAATCTTGAGTGATGTGCTGCACATAAATTCAAGATATTGTCACTCCAGAGCAAACAACTGAAACTGTAATGTAAACATGTTGTCTCACCACACTGCCAGATTCAACTGTTTCTACAAAAACAGAATTTAATAGTGTATACACTGTTACATCATTTGTTAAGAGGCATTCTATGCAGGATTTCCCCCGACACTACATGTTGTTTTGGTTCTGTATCTACATTCAAAGTGTTTCAGCCCCCCCGTGCTCTCCCACTATGGTGGCTGAGCGGTCCAGATGTATTAGTCTACATGTCCAAGTAACAGTGGCACTTAAGGGGGCATTCATACTATATCGCAGCCTCTGTGAAAACACCAGTATTTCCCCTGAGCTGACTGAGCTAAAAGGTGAAATCTTGAGTGGGTCTGTTTAGTGCTTCGGGCCCCAGGTCGCAGGCCATCGAGCTGCTTCCAGCCTCCAATGGGGGCACTAAACCATATTATTGTTGTTGTGTGGCCACTTGTGGGGGTTTCAGAGCAAGCAGGTCAGGTGCGTGCTAGTACATTTTGCTGCTCTTAAAGTAGCTTAAGACAAATTTCTTGCAGGTGCCCATATTATTCCCTCCTCAACCACTTGAATGGTAGACAGGTAGAAGTGGGAAGTGTTTCAGTTCCCATTTGTCCTGAATGCACCACAGCCCCAACATAATTTGACCGTGAGAGGGTACCACCCTATTCCCACTGCATGTGGGGATAAGACTCCAGATGGTGGTTACTGTCCAGAAATGTCCCAAACATCACAGACCCAGTGTGGCCATTTTAAAACATTCAAACAGTAAAATCCTGTGTAGTATTCCTTTAAAAGGTGTGTATTAACCCTGTTTTCCATGTATTTTTCAGTTGTGGTATCTGGTAACCCCCAGGTTGTGTTCAGTGTATGTGTGCAAGTGTGTAGGTGAGAGTGAGTTATAAATGGTGCTTGTGCAGATGTATGTAAATGTGTTTCTATATTTCGGAAGCCATTACCTAGGTCTACATGTAAAGAGTTTATTCCAATACACATTTCAAGAAATTCTACTGATACAAAAATGATTGCCGGCATAAAAGAAAGTAGAAGTTATTTGAAGTTGGTGATCTTAAGAGCTCTGATTATCAAAATTTAGGATATAATCATTTATGTCTCTGAAGCACTGACTGATGAATTCCAGTTAGCATTTTGTGTTTCCAAAGTGGGCATACAGTGTTTTGGAATGAAACCCTTCATGTGTAGTCTTGTTGTCTTGAATGTGTATTCTTTTTGTGATACCACTTCCTGTGCAGTATAGCATTTGTAATATAGTTTTGTTATTTGGGTGATGTTGTACCCCTATTTATGTTCTTTCTACCTCGACTAAAGGGCAGAGCCATGAATATCAATGCTTGTGAAAAACAATTTATTTGGATCAGAATATTATGGTTCATGACATATCTTAAATCCATGCAACTTTTTTGCTCCTTGTTGTGATGGAGATAACTGCAAAAGACATCAGATTTTAGCAAGATAGTCTTTTTTGTAAAAGGGACATGTTTTATGTGTTTTCATATAATTGTGTGTACTCTCGTAGAAAAATCTATAGGAGTATTTTTGATTAAAGTGAAATGTTCAGATTGACCTATGCAACGAATCAGAGCAACAACAACAAAAAAAAAAAGAAATAATGAGTGCAATGCAGTAGGGGATTTAAATCTACCATGAGATATTTATGTATTATATCTATTTTGACCATTTTGTGAAAGTATTGTTTATAAAATTAACAGTAAAAGCTCTTTGAAATCTTTACTGTACCAGTTTATGTTTTCTAGAAACTACTATAAACAATGAAATGCTTTGACAAACACTACCTTTCATTAACAACATTTTAACATCTCGTTTACTGCTTACTTTTACAAATAGTTAGCGATAACAACCTTGGAGCAGGAATATGTTTGTTTTACACACAAACACTGATATATGAAGAAGACATTATGATAATGCAGTACTGACTTAAAGCCACAAGGCCTAAGGCTTAATTCCACATTACTTTGTCTATCCTAGCTGGACGGTGCATGCTATAGGCTGACAGAACAGTCAAATAAAATCAATAGGTCAGTATTGATAGCTCCCATAGGACATCTGGGGCAAATGGCAAGTTAAGAGGAGCTTTTTAAATTAATTCACATGTGATAGGCTAATTCAGACAAAATCAGTGTGTGAAAGTGTAACTAGGAAGCTTATTTGTCTTAGGATACAATAAAAGCCACCAGCCCAGCAAAATTGGGATTAGGGTTTGACCAATTTGGATTTCTGAATGCCAATAGTGATACTTTTACATTGAAGCTGATGTGAAATATGCTTAAACCTGACCAATCCCACACCAAAAAACAGCATTCAGAGTGTTTTCCAATGGAGGAATTTGTCTCAATGGCAGCACACAACATGAAAACAACAGACTACACAAAAGACTATGGCATGTGATGTGTAGTTTACTTGCAGCTGTAATTAAAAAAAATAGTCCTGTGTACGATGAGGAAGCATATTCCAAGATTCAAAAACTTTATTGTCTATAAATGCAAGCAAGAAAGCAGATGTGTCTTGTGGTGAGGTGCACGGATCACGCAGTACGAACAGAATGAGACGCATGAAAGATATGACATTAGTTCATAGATCACTGACTTAAAATAGTGCTTCAAAAATGTAAACCTGATCTCTCTACAGTTCATATATATTCTCGAGATCAAATTACTACTATTAGCAGATGAGAACAGCTAATAATACTACTACTGTTATTAGTATTACAACAACTTCTGCTACCACTACCACTATACTGTTTTGACTTTACAACCAATGGTAGCCAGTTTCTGCTCCAGTAACGACTATTATAACTACTGCTATTACTATTACTATTACTATGCTATTACTAATACCACGACCATTGCTGCTACTACTGTTGCTTCTCTGACTAATACTAGGTCTACCATTACCTACTGAGTTTAGGATGCCCAGACCAGGAGGTAGGCTTTAATGCAGGCCTCTAGAGTTTCACGTGCAGTGCAGTCATACCACCACTAGGAGGAGCACATGCACAAACAGTTCAGGAGGTAAAAATATATAGTTAAATAAACCGAGTTCCCGGATGTACTGTACTGCACCTCCCCCCTTTGCCCCCTCTCTCCTCCCCTCCGCCACCGCCTGCTTGTCAAACCGAGCCTCCTCCTCCGCTTACTGTCCCCTCCCAGCGGGTCTCCCTCCCTTTGCCACTGCAGTGAAAGCCTCGGTAAAGGAGCGAGCGAGTGAGAGAGGGAGAGAGAGAGAGAGAGAGAGTCTGGAGCTGGGTATAAATCTACGGCGAGACCTCAAACAGCACCACAGCCGTATTTTTGTATTCTCCACCACAGCTTGCGGCCAACAGACTCCCCTGTTGTACCTCGTTTTTCGTTTCATATCGCCTGGATTTCATCATCCAACCTGCAAGATGGTAAGCCACGATTCCTATTTTCACCCTCCACCGACTAGTAAACACACTGGTGGGCAGGCCTGTGCTGTAACGTTATCGAATAAATGTGTCGTTTTGACAGGTTGCTTTTCGCGGTGAGAGCTGTGCGTTGAGTTAACGGTCGAAAACATACCGCCTTGACGGAGAGGAAACGCTTTTCTCACCCACTTTGTCTCTATCTCTCTTTCTCCCTCTCTGTGTAATATCCTGGGGCTGACAGTAGCCTAAAGCCTATGGCCCAGATATCTTTCTTATCCCTTCTCGGCATAGCCTACACTCTTATGAACAACCAGGCCTTGTCAAATTAGTTTTCGTGACAAAAAAGACACGCTTAGGCCTCGGTTGTAGTCTAGCTGTGGCACATTTAAGACACGAAACAAGCTAATACGTGTGCCGAACTTGAGTCTGTGCACTCCGTATAAAAACCATAACGCGGTTTACCTTGATAATGTTTTCTAGGAAGCATGGCGGCTCTGTTGATAGTTGCAACATTGTTTCATCGCTAGAACGTTGGTGTGCTCAGATGAACAGGCCGTGGTTACATTTGTATCCATTTACAGCAGCGTTAGAGGAAGCTGCCATAGCAGCGCCGAGCGGATTGGCTCATGCTGGCCTAATTAATTGGTCAGCGGACCATATAGGCAGGTGAGTTGCCTAGTAACGTTTGGCATCCGAGTGTTGACCAATAGCTGCGGTCCCGGCTGGACATCACTGTCCAGTCCAACATCCACATTCAACTTGTGAGGGGATCAAAAGTAGTGAAGCTACGCATTGACAGTAGCCAATAACAGAGGTGAAGCAAGGAATTATGGGCCATATGCACAGGGGGTGCCTCCTGGCCCCGTACCACATTTTTTTTTTCAAAGCATGACAAACATCAATGGCTACCTAGCAGAAAAGGTATCTTCACACACCGATCAGTTATTATACGGATCCATACTTTTGATGAACGGGTTATAGGTCATGTTAATTTGGCTGCCAAAGCCATACTTAAACCTGAAGCTCCCTGTTCACAAACTTTATTTTCATTTTTAGTGTGTCTAGGAAAAACATTGCCAAACTTTGTTTCTGCTCGGTCCAGATTGCACAGCAGTCGCTCGATCTCTGAGAAAGCTTGATTTGTTTACAGTATTGTATATTTCAAACATACCCTGTTTCCAAAGTAGAGCAGCGTGAAATAAGAGTATAATATATTTATAAGTATACACTTGAGTACCACAGAAGGTATTTTAGTACAGACACTTTGGGGGCAGTCCCTCAGCTTGGGCATCTGGGGAGTCAGTAGCCCTATTCCACCCAATATCACAGCTCAGATCTGTGATGTGTAAGTAGAATAAAAGGTGGGTAAACATTTGGGCAACAATTGGGATCATCAGAAGGCTAGTAAACACTAGCGTAAACAAAAATCAGCTTTCAGAAAACCCCCTAACGCAGCCTATCCTCATAACCTGCATCAGTTTGATACCACATGTACTATGAATTTACATCAGAAACATTAGTGACATCCTAAAAAGGTGGGTGAACCCGATAATGCCAAATAAAAGCTGGGTAAGCTATGTTTAGGTGGGTTTATCCTCCACTATATCCCTGTCAGTAACTCAGGCAATTAAAGTCGATGGGATTGTGGTCAGTTCAGTGGTCTAAACCCTCTGCCAGAGGGAAGAAACTCGGTGCATGCGGTTCTTACAGACAGCATGCCAACTTATGGCTTGTCAAAATGTATTCTGCTCAACCGCTGGCAGAGGTTGGGGGCAGGGACACACAGTTGCTTGAGCATGTAGCGGAATGATCTGATACTAAGGGGACCATATGCTGCCTAGCAATCAAGCACCACCCACATGCGGATCGAGCCATAGCTAATGTAAAAGAGATGAAAGCCACGGTGAACCACCAGCAGAAGTCATGATCAGCACTACATGATCCACACTACACTTCTAAGCAGCCCACTCAATCTGGATTTATTCTCCTCACTGGCTGTTGCAGTCCCTGCTGCGTTGTGGCGCCTCTGCCTTGGCTTGCACTGGAGCCAGGGTGGGAAGTACATCACCAGTCAACAGCATCAGCCAAACACTGGACAGTTTAGTCAGTGTGTAAAAAAAAATCTACCACAGCCATTCTGATAGGTAAACAAACATGATTTGATGGTATTCTGTATTCTAAAAATGCATCTTTCTCAGGAATAACTTGATTATTTGTCAGCTTATGTGTCCAGTGGATAAAACTGTTATAGTCAGCAATTTGCTGTGTTTCCAGTTGGGACATGACATAACAAGGGGCAGAATTGTTTAAACATGTTCAAAAAGTTAAAAAATGCTTTATGCATAATCTTGAACTGCCACAATTTTTTTGATATTTCAAAATTAAAAAATTCCAGCCACTGTGATGCAACGATGGTGCAGCACTGTATCATATTACCACTCATATCACTTTTACAGTTGTGTGGTTGTAGTTTTTATATGACAGGGCAGTAATGGGGCATTGTACAAAAATCTGAACGCATTATTGCTATGGAGGAACCACTTAAGATATACCTTTTTGTAAATAATGGAGTTTTTACATAAAAATATGAGAAAATACACATTTTGTAAATCTTAATTATATGGAGAGTTTGCTAACAAGGTGAAAAAGTTGATTACATTTGATTTTTTGTTTTTGTAGCAGACAAGTGATGGCAATCTTTAGCTGAGCGTTGTGAGCTTTTCCAGTGCACAGCTGGACTTTGACCTACAACTGCAACCTACTTGAGTGAATCCACATAGTGATATGATGTTTTCTTAGTTCTATGACGTCTACTCATTCTTGTTTGACCTAAACTGTTTTCTTTGCACCTGAGCTGTGGTGCACTGTACACCAGTACCTTCTTGCATCATTAAGTGACTGGTCAATATGTCCCTGCATCTGTAGCATGGAAACATAATTCCTCAACGTTTATTGCACTCCATGCACAACTCTGCACTGAGCGTTTAGGGGAAGACAAAGAGTATAACAAGTTTTCGTATATGCAGGATTTGGCAGTTGCAGCTCTATCACTTCTAGGTAAATGCATAAGAAGATTTAAGTATTGTTAGTTTGCATAGTATTACCAGGCCCTCAAAAGCCTTTGTAGGTAAGCCCAACTTGGGGATAGAAATGGCTGAGAGGATTAGCCTTGTCAGAGTTCCCTTAGGCTGCTGAGATTTTGGTAATTATTTTCATATTTGCACTTGACTCGTAAGTGACTCTGGTACAGATCCTTGACTCAAACATGCACACCTAGATATATACCCACAGAAAATCAAGCATGCACATCCCCAGGCTATGTTACCAAGCAAGATTCGCAAGAGGTTACTGAGAATGCCTCTTAAAACAAAAAAGGGGAGTAACTGGATGCCTGTGCAAAGAAACAACTAGCAGTTAACTTGTCGCTATACACTGTTGTTATTTCATACGTACCACATGGCTTCATGTGTGTGTATTAGGCTGTTTGTGATGAGATAACACGTGTAGCCAGCTCATCATCGGTCTGTCTTTTTGCCCGCTGTAGGAAGTTAGGCTGGAGAATAGAGGGGTGTTCTCCATTTAAAGAACAATCTGGAAGCACGGTGCAGCTCTGCAGTCGGCTGTGACTCTGTAGGGTTGAGGCTGTTTATCATAAAGCTTGGCTATATGGCAAGCTTTATACTTGCAGAAACATTAGTGTGGAGGAGGGGAATCTTAGGAATATTGAACCAGGCGAAGCAGGGAGAAAATGCCCAACAAACTTACATGTATGCACGCAAGATGCTTTCTTGCTTGTCAATAATGATATGTCATGGTCATTAGTGGTATATATTGTGTTGAAAAGTAACTGAAATGCCGCAAACTAGACGGCCAAATGTGTTGAAAGTGACACGCACAAACCTTTTCTCTTTGTAAGTGACCTCGTAATTTGTTTTCTTTTATTTATTGCTTTGTTTTGTTGATTGATGCTTTATTGCAGGTATTCACAGTCCTAATCACATACACATACTGTGCGCACACAAGCTGAGGCTCTCCGTAATGTATGCAGTGATGTAGTTGAGGATAAGCCTAATAAGTTAAGTGTCCACTAATGATATTCGATGACAAGATCTTGCGCTGTCACTTCAGCCGCTGGATGGACAATTTCTCTAATGCTGCTTAACAGTGAAAGACCATTCACAATCCATAATCGCATTTAGGTTTCTGAACATGATCTGACAGTCTCTCTATCTATAGATATTGTCAAAGGCAATATAATGAGCAAGTCACTGAGGAATTTTATCCAACGAGGATTTTAATGTGTTTCCAGTTCAGTGTTGGGCAAGAGAGATTGTCTAGAGAGAGAAACAATTACAAAGGCTCAGTCCTGCAGGCCTTTAGTCGTGTGCAGACATGTCATCATAGGACAGCAGTGTTAGCTGTTAGTGTTGGAGACTGTTCAGCAGATATGGTATTAAAATCATAGTTACAGTTATTTCGTCAAATACAATAAAGGTACACTGATTTGCTTGCATTGATGCAGAGACATATTGACAGTAAAACAGTTTGTTTTTAAGGCAGATGCTAATGTTTTTTTGCTGAAGGTGCCACTGGCCAATTCTGATATTCAATATTTCTAAATCTGACCATTTGCAAGGCAAAAGTGACAAGGACTGAGTGTTTCATCCATAATTTTATCCTTTTTTAGTGTGGAAAAGCTTCTGATACAGCATTTAGATCATAATGGGATACTAAAACTCTCGATTGTACCTCTCGATTGTTGCAGGCACCTCAACTTAGTAATAGTAGGGGAAAGTCTTGGATACATTGCAACCTTCTTAAATGAAGAATTAATTACAGCAAACATAATTGAACAAATAAAATGAACAGAATGTTCATTGCAGGTTTTACAGGATTCTATGAAGGTTTGGACATTGAGTAACCTCTGTATCAGGGTGGACAACGTTACAGTCCAATATACTGACAAACAGCATAGTATGCCTTACTTATACTGCACTAACATTTTATGTTTGTATGAAATCATGGAAATATACAAACTTATTCAGTAAACAGTTGCTTTTAAGGAGAAGTCTTGTGTTTGAACAGCTGTGACTGCTGAACAGAAAAGGATGATATCCTCGAAATAGGTTGTGCTCCCAGATGTTCTCAATACTCAGAACCATTATTCCACATGCACAGAGCCAGTTAATGTTTATTTGCTGTGGCTTTATTTGACTTACTATAGTGTGAGTCGTTTTCATGTTCTGCCAGAGATGCCTCAGAAAAGCTCTCAGAGTCTGCAGTCGCTTGTTCTGTGCTCCCCAGTCTTTTCATGACGTGAGTGACTGGGTCCTGCAGGTCTACAAATAGCTGGATTTTTGGGTCGGCCATAGTGATGTGGCTGAACCAGCGATGATACCAGACTCTTAGTTCATCATGCAAAACGTGTGTTGTGTGCTGAAGCCTAATTGATTCTGAATGAAGCATGCATTATTGATGTGCCAACACGAGTCTCTCTCTCTCTCTCTCTCTCACACTCTCTCTCTCACACACTCTCTCTCACTATATCTTTGCCTACTCCTCTGTCACATCTATGAAGGATGCTCTCTCTTTCTCTCTCTCTCTCCTTTTACATAAGATATGACCATAGTTATTCCTCACCCCACGCTAGCTACACCACTGACCTTAAGGCACACCATAGTAACCCTGTAATCCTAAACAGCAAATCTGCTTTGCTCTAAGTCTCTTTACCTCCAGGACCCTACAGGTAGCACTCAACAGTTAAGGGACCTCTGTCTTGTTACATTTACACATCATTTTGTATAGGAAATTGTTTATCTGTCTTGTTAGGCTCTGCTAATCATTAGGTAATAAAGTATAGGGTATTAGAACATGATCTGAGCAAACAAACAAGTCATATTTAATTGTTGACTTATGGTGATCAGTGACTAGAATTCATAATTTGTACATTTTCTTTTCTTTTACACCAGCAGGTAGCTTCAGTGCCAGCAGAAAGAGACTTTCCCTACAGGGATCAACAAAGAATCATTGTTATCAATACCCACTGAGCTACACAGGCAACGGCCAATGTTGGTGCCATGTCTTACCCACTGAGCTCCACTGGGAATCAAACCCTTTAAACTGGCAGTGCTAGTGCCATTCTCTACCATTGTGCCATAGAGGAAAAGCATGTACGTGTCAAATCCAGTGTCAGGAAGGCAGAGTCAGTTGCTCATGCCGAGATCAGTGCGAGTCAAATGCTAAGTCGCTCCCAGGGCTAATCCTGTGTCACCTCTTGCTCTTCACTGCTCTTAAAATACCACAACATCTCTGAGGTAAGGTAATCCAGTAGATGACATTAGTTGTAGTAGCTCTTTCTTGTCAGCTCAGTAAATATACAGTATAAATCTATTTTTGTGTCTATGTGTGCAGCAACAAGAGCAGCACTTCTTATCAGTCTTCCACCACTACCAATAATTTTAGGATGCAACCACATCAACAGTTAGTTTTCTCTGGTCCAAACAAAAGTGGAAAGTTTACTTTGCATTTTTACCAACCAGGGCTTGTAAACAGAAGTCACATGGCCTCACAAGAGCCTCGTTTATTGGACAGTTTTAGCAACCTGTGAGAGATTTTGTCAGCGGGGGAGGGGCTGAGTGAAAACAAATCTGATTCCAGTCACTGTCTAAGTATAATGGACTTACCAGCGCTCTTTTCTGTAATTTACCTTTAGTGATGTTCATGCCTGGTAAGACCAAATATAGAAACAGCTGAATATGAGCATCAGTACAAGCTTCATGTCGCTATGCCAGGCTTTCCAAACATGAGGAACAGCCAGCTATCAGATGCCAACATCTATATCATTTTACTCATGAAATCATCTTTTGTTTTGTGTAGTTTGGGTTCCTAACAAACTGCACCATAGTTGATTGGGAAGGGGCCTGAGACTCACATTTTTGGGCAGTCTAGGTGTGGTTATTTGGTGCCACTCAAGTCCAGCCTCTTTTTTTTTTTTTTTTTTTTACCAAACCACATGGAACAGACTGAAGCACTAAACTCTTCAGAGTTTGAAAAAACTGCTCCAAGAATTCTTACACCCATAGTTGCACTTTGAATCTCTACTGACAGTATTAGGGTTAGACAAATTCAATGATTTACTGAAATATTTGGCTATTATAATTTTTTTTTTTAATTATTTGATATTTCTGTGACCATGTCATTCCTCTCTGATATGCAAGAGGTTAGTCTCTAGCCCTTTTTTAAATAAAGATTTTTATCATTGTTTGATAGTATCTTTTCATTTTGCATTTGCACTGCTCTTTATTCAATTAGTTTATTCAAATTTTTCATTAAATGAGATTAACTCCAGTGTTAGCTTTCTTTATTTTTTTGCAAACAAATTTTCAAATTTATACTTACTGAATATCAGCTACCGGTTGCCTCAATTACAAAAACATATTGGTCCAACCCGAGATGGCACTTTGGACCCTTTTGTATAAGTGATCCCTTAGCTATTTATTTATTTGTTTATATGTCAGGGACAGTGCATATTGATGAACAGTATAACTATAGCTATAACTTACAGTGCTGCAGGCAGCTATTGGATGTTCACATTGGGATGCCAGTTTGCGTGTCGTCATATAGCGCAGTGTTTGCTGCTCGGCCTGAGCGTCCCTCAGTATGACTGCAGGATAATTCTGGCCGAATGCTCCCCGGCCATTGGCATCTCCCTCCTTCTCTTTCTTTGTCGGCTAGGATCCCCCCTCCAGCTCTCTGGAACAGGGAACTCCTTACTGGCTCCCATGTGAGCGCTGAG
>OMLB01023734.1:0-19843 GCA_900302555.1 Myripristis jacobus
AGGACTGCCACAGAAAAGACGTCAGAGACAAAGCTATAATCCCCTAGTCTTTTTTTTTCTCCCTCCAAACTCTTGTCTGTGCAAAGGGCTGGCGGCGGGCTCATTTGTGGTTGACATAGTTGTCCGTGGGGAGCAGGACGGGAGGCAGTTTGCTGGGCAGGCTGATCAGGGGCCTGTGGAAGACCGCCTGCTCCTGGGCCTTGATTTTCTCTGCCTGCCTCCGGAACTTTCTGGCCCTCAGGATGGCGGGGACACCCCTCCGGAGCCGCTGGGCCGCCTTCCTCTGCCACACCTCGTATTTGGAATACTTCACGGTCACATGCTGCTTCCTTGGGACTTCCTATTGTGGGGTGCAGAGAGGGGGGAAGAAAGGGAGAATAGGGAGTCAGTTCATTAGGGCTGGTGAGATACTGTAGGAGCGGTTCTTACAACAGAGGAAAACCCTGTTTATGTTCTGAAAACATTTGGTCATTGTTGGGTCAGGCGAATGGAAATCAAATGTCATTCTTAAACCACCGAGCGTCATAACAGACTTGGCTTGCCTCCGACTTGTCCTTGTTTTGATTTCCTTGACTGAAAGAAGCTGTCAACAAGTACTTAGTTCAGCCTCTTTAACATACTGTCAAAAGGAAGGGCGGTCACTCCCCTCATATACATATGAGGAACAAGTCATTGTTCGCCCAATGATCCACTAAAGTGACTAACCCCCACGGACTGAATGAAAATACCATATAAACATATTCTTGTTTAAAAACCTCTGTTCTTACACAACAAACTCTTTCACACAGTGTTAGGTGTTGCGCTGCGACAGAGTGAGAAAAAGTAAGTGGGAGTGGTAGCGGCCCAGTTAGAATTTATGCGTGAGTAGCCAGTGCTCCATCTGAATGGCTTGTTTTGGTGCTGCCACTTGAAGAGTGTTTATCCCCCTTCATTCACTGCGGGCCTGCTCAATAGCCTAGGAACAGCTGGCCCTCAGAGCAGGCTGTACCCATCAACTCTCCCTGCCCAGGCAAACTGGGGACATGTCCCAACTAATTCCCCAGCAGCCTCTTTTCTGCACACAAGACAGAGGATCCATTTCTCTGCTGCTGATATTTGCAAAAATTTATTTATTTGGAAATTCCATGCGAGTGAAACTGATTATTTAGCGAGTTAAAAGAGCAACATCACAGACATCGACCATGCTGAATGTTAGGGAAAGACAAAGGGATAGCGGGGAAGGATCTTTTTAAGAGGTCTGGAACACGGCCACAGTTGAGTCTTGTGACTCCGATAAAGAGACTTGAAACGCTTTGGCGATTTCCTGCATGTTTGTGACATATTTCAAAGAGGCTCCGACAGCCGGGTCAGGTGTTACTGACCACACGTCTCAAAATGCATGCCAATTTCGGAGTGCTTAGTGTTCCGTGACTAATAATCACACACTCAGAGCACACTGTTTTGTTTCGGACCAGCAGTCTCCACATTCTCACAGACTTACACACACACACACACTCACTCACTCACTCAGACAAATACACAAACTTACGCACATGTACACACAGTCGAGTGCGCACGCACGCACACACACACACACACACAAGTCTGTGAGTGTGACCCTGCCACTGCACCGACAGTTCCTGAAAACATTCTACTGCAACTGTCTTGATGTTTTCCACAACGGTCAGCACTTTGTATGGAAGGTAACTGCTTACCGTTGACCATTTAACAAGATAAACCTGTCCTCACACAGGTTTCAGTCTGTTCCCAACAACAGGGACATAGGGGCCAAGCACAGGGGTGAAAAGAGACACAGGAGATGGGAGGACAGATAGAGCTCAAGGCTACGGTTTCCCATACTGGCGTGTTGTTGCTGAGACGTACCGTTTTTAGTGCGGGCATCACGGGTATGACCTGTAGAGAGGTGGCCGACACGTCCCTTTCGGACTTGGCGGGTTTGGCGCAGTACTGCTCCAGCAGGTTGAGGTCACAGCTACGGAAACAACACTCCTCCACGATCCCACGGTTCTGGGTGCGCCGATTGCTAATCCCTCTCTGTGGCCTACCTGAGGAGAGAAATGAGGAGAGATGAAGACTGGCCATGGGGAGGAGGGCAAACAAGGCCTAGAATATTTGTCTGAATGGTAACATACAGAGAATACAACACCAGCGGTAATAATGAAGCTAAAGTGTTTTGGTAGGATTACTTTTACAGTTGTGGAAGTCCATTAAATGAAGAGGATAAAGGGAAACCTATGGGCAACTGCAACAAATCTTTTTGTTTGTAGAGGATTATCTGATTAGGGTTATCTGGAAGTCGTTCGGTCAGTGAATACACAAGTAAACACCCTGCCCCGTAGACCCCAGCAAGAAAAAGAGAGTGATGGACAGAGACAGCTAGGCTCTGAGACAGACCTTTGGGTGAGTAAAAACATAAAATGAACGCTCCTCTGTGACCTTGTCTTTTGCCAACTCAGCAGAGATAAAGAGGATGAGCAGAAAGAGAGAGGGGGGGCCAGAGATAATGAGGTAGAGAAAGACAGGAAAAAAGATCCAACAGGAGAGAGGGTGTGTGAGGGTCACCACAGAGGAAGAGAATGCAAAACAAAAAAGGAAGAGAGCGAGACGTGGAGAGAAAGAGGTATAGGAGAACAAGGTGAGGGGGTGGAGGGCTAGGAGGATGTTGCACAGGGGAACACTATCCGCGATCAATAAAGGCCTTGTTTGAAGTCCTGCACCCCACACAATGTTGGAGAAATCTCATGAGAGGGTAGGCCAGATTTGATTGCAGGAAGAGGAACATGAGAGAGAAAGAGAGGGTGAACCAGGGGGGAGGAGGGAGGAGGGAGCACATCCATGTTGGGCCAAATTGGACATAATGATCTTTCTGATTGGAGAGAGGCTTCTGAGGCAAACAGCTCACAAAGAAGCAGCCTGTCAGTCAGAGGCAAGGGGTGGGATATAGCTAATAATTTCAAAAGCTGGGCTGGTCTAATTGAGGAATGGCCACCGAGGAAGGTTAGGCTCCATGTATTTAACCACACTGAAAACTGTGCAAACACTGTTTAGTAAAGCAGCTATCCCCAGGAGGAGTGACAGCTACCACAGTGCATTCAGACTGGGATAGTACATTCTTCCATCGATGCCACAGTGGTGGGCAATGATCAGCCCTGGTGGTAGAGATCTTGCCTGTGTCAAGTCAAACGGCATAACCTGGCGTCAAAAACGCCCCCTCTCTCCCAGAATCGCCAGTGTGGTCGCCTGGCCTGGGAACATTGGTGCTGAGGTGACTGGTTTGCCTCTTGGGGTGCTATTACTTTTCCCCGCGGAATGCACTGGTAAACAAGCGGCCCATTGTGTCGCATAGTCGTGTGTGCCTTCACAGCTCGCCGCCCTTTCATATGCAATCAGAGGTAAGGGCTGGAGAGGCAGAATGCGCCCACTCAGCACAGCAGCCAGGACGAGGACTTGAGACACATATGCGCACAGCTGGCTGTAATCTCTCTCTCTCTCTCCCTCTCCCTCTCTCTCTATCCGTGTGCGTGTGTGTGCGTGCGTGCATGTGTGTGTGTGAGTGAGTGAGTGAGTGCGTGGAACAGAGAAAAATACCAAACACGCATACCACACAACCACAGAGTGAGAGATAGTCTCAGCTATCCAAACAGATGTGTGCGCACGAGAGACAGAGAGGCCAAAGGAGACTCTCTGCTTGAAAAATAAAATGCAAATCAACGCTTGTTTGCAAAGCATATTTTCAGAAAACAAAAAAAAGAGACATTAATCAGTGGAAACCTACTGAAATAGAAGCCTCTATCTTCACAGACAAACTGCAGTGCATCTACCAGCTCTCCCCCACACAGCGTCTCTGCCGAGGCCACTTCGACTATGTAGAGCGTCAGGGCCAGTGCAAACAGCAGCGCACGACTGGACGAAGACATCTTCTTGACCTACAGAGAGAAAGGCAACATTACAAACACCGCAGAGTAATGCATCGGTTCAGCAAATGCAACCCCAGTTTTTGGTGGGGAATTGTTAGATTAAGTTAACAACAAAGCGTTATTTTTTTTTCCCAGTTTTCAAATGTAGTTTGCCTGTCAGTGTGTTACATAGCCATTCCTCATGCATGCTTATGCAAGCCCGAACAAGATGTACGATGTCCACTTAAATGTCGTATTCTCTAATGTATTGACCTGCTAACTTCAAAAGATTCTTGCATGAGGCTGGGGAGGCCAATTTAGCAGTTTTCCAACACGGTTATTATCACCCGCTGTCATTGTATTGCACCTGGAAGAATTGCTTATTCTGGAGGAAAAAGAGACAGTATCTCTGGCTGTCAGACTCTTACACAACTCTCAACAAGTTGCAAGACCGGCTGCTCAATAGTCAACTATCTCAAAAGCCAGACTCAGCATATATTTTCCCCTTGCTCACCCTGTGGTGAGCTCTCTGACCCGCAGACTTACCGCCCCCATCTGCCGGCTACAGACCAGCTGTTTGCTCCGAGTCCAGCCAACGGCGCAAAATTAAGACGAGGCAGGAATAAAATACTCCTAAACTCTATTTCCTCTATCCAAACAACTAACCTGTTGCACACACACGAAGCTTTACGCGCGCTCCACGTAATTTGTGCGTCATGTGAATTATTCTGATGCATGCACATAAAATATGTCCAGCTGCTCAAATTGCACAAAAAGGGATGCAAACAACACATCTGCCCAGCCCGAAGCCGCTATATCACTCACAGAGCCAAGTTAAGACTGCTACTAGCCTGCCATTCGCCTTCACATGCACAGCCAGAGAGAATAAAACTGTTTGTCCCCGCTGGTTCAATTCAAATTAAATTACTTTATATTCCGTGAGGGACTTCATTTGTGCAGTGGACAAATAAGACAACTACAACAGTCACAGACAATCATAGCACAGTCATGGTCATGAGTAGTTAGACACCGTGTGCAGCCATGATATATAAAATCCACAGCTAAATCACATCCAAATTAAGAAAGCTTCGGATAAAAAAAAAAAAAAATGGAGTTAAGCCCAGGGGTTTACCTTCATTCTGCTGTTTTCCGTTCTTCGGCAGGTGTGGCAAAGTGAGTGGTGTCCGTGTCTTTGCTGGGTCTCCATGTCAGATGGCAGTAGTTAAAACGTTGGGGGTTATTTGGTTGGAGAGATTGCAGGTGAGTTAGTTTCCCAGTTGGTGAAGCTATAGAGATGATGTGTGAGAGGCTGTCCCAAAGACCAGGCGACAGGCAAAAGTTCTCAGGGAGAGGTATTATATACCAAAACACGCCCCTTGCACCCCGCACCCCACCCCCTTGCTCCTCCTCTCACGGATGGTGAAAAAAGTGATACAACGACGTTTTATGGAAAAGTGCGTAAGGGGAGAAAGCAAAGAGCGAGAGCTAGAGAGAGTGAGAGCGAGAGAGAGAGGGAGGGAGAGAGACAGAGAGAGTCACCGAAATGGAACAATTCCACGGGCATTTTCCACGTTTACGCACTGTAACCTACAATCACAATGTTTACACACGGGACACAAACCGAACAGGAATGGAAGTAATTCCTCAGACCCCAAGACAAAATATCACTGTCTTCGCCCGCATGTAATTAAGAGCAACATTTAGTGTGGAGCGAATCTGGCCAAAGTCTCCGATGGCTCAGCTCTGAGTAAGGGTTGGCATTTGGCAAAGTGTAGACTTGGATCACATAGTCACTTGGGTCAAATGCTGCTATGTGAGAGTGACACTGAACTCAAGTATGAAAATGTTGCTTTCATTTGCACCACTGCTGCTGCTGCTCTAAAGCAAAAGTGCTTGGGATGAGCCAAGGGGGCAGTGTAATTTGGGCTCAAACAGGATGGAAGATGTGCATATAAACTCACTGATAGCTGGATTGTTGCACTGTCCAGCAGAGTGATATAGCAATATTACTTAGTGACCAAGCCACAGAAAATAGGGGTCCCAAAAGCTAGGGTCTCCAGGAGAGCAACATCACCTGATGAGCTGAAAAGCAGGGAGGAGGAGTGAAGAACAAGACTTGCATGTAGTGAGAACAGGAGCATAAATATTGACAGATACCACTGGGAAACACCTCCACTCATTAATACATCAGTAATACTTTGTTTATCACACGTGAACTCAGCAACACTGCATCCAGATGTTGCCCGAGCATCAGTTTCTCAGAAGACTGTAGGGTTGCAGAAAATGAGTTGGAAAAAGTGATTTTACATACAAGCAAGCACATTCACTTTTTGTGTTTGTTTTAGCCCTGTATGAGGGTTCCCTTGTCTGAGTGTGGCTTCTGCATGTCTTCAGGCTGACACCTAGTGGCCCTCTGCTGCAGCTCCGCTTGTTTGTCTGAGGCTTGCAGCAGGTTTGAGAACGAGGCACAAGGCCATTTGGTCTGGGAACTCAGGGTTCACTCCAGGGATGGCACACTTGTTCCTCAGTCATCACAGCCACCACATGTCTAACCAGCAGCACAGGCCAGCAGGAGCTCCTTCTGCACTTCTGAAAGAGCCAGCTTTACTTTAATAACACTGACATGGACACAATCACACACGATTCCGACCTGTCCAAGAAATACAAAACCATTTGCTGACTGTGGAGGATAAAGTGTCTGAACCCCTAATTTAGTTGATGGCATTGTGCTCTCTTTCTTTGATACTGACAGTATACTTGTTTTCAGTGTCCTCGCTCACTGAGCCGTGCACTTGTCCAAAAGTTTATTGTCTCTCAAATATTTATTACCTTGTTTTCTTTTAAATAACATCTCATAACGTTAAAAAATATCCCGTTGTGGTTGGATGCAGGAGGAGAGCATTAAAAAGATTTACTCCTTTAATAGCCTCAGTAGGAATCATTTCAACATCAGGAGCGGCTCGCCTTACCCAGTTGCTCCCTCCTGTGGCAGATGAATATACAGCCTTAGACGTCCAGGCAATGCCATGTAATGATCCTTAAAAATATACTGTGGCAAACTGTAATTTAGTGATTTGTGTTTACATGTTCTAACTGATGAGACATTTGATGAATCCTTTAAACAACCAACATATATTTTGTCACAGGGCTGTAGGCCTACATTGATTAACACTGGTGGATAGGCCTTAATACATTATTGAAACATGACGGCAAAAGTTGCTAATACGTTATTATTTATTATTTATTATTTGGTATATTCTGTTTGTACTGGAGCACTACAATCAGCAGTTCAATACATGGAAAGCATTTTTAAATATTTTTTTTTTTATTATGCATTTACATTCCAAGACAAAAATTGCATAAAACCCAAACACCAAATAAGAACACCAAACTGACATATTTGGAAAATAAACTCTTTTACACACAATGAGTAGATTTTTTTTTCTAAATAAAATAATTTGTATTAGATTCATTTGCATTGATTAAAATATACATTTTACTTTCCATTATAACATTGTGTTTGATTTTTCAAATAACAATAACATAACCATTTAGTCTTCTTTTAATACATTCATCATCACATTTCCCTTTGATTTGGTTCAGATTCCAGCACAACAAGGTTTGGCTTCAAAAGTACAAATGGTCCAGGTACAACCCCATCATTGCTGCACATCACTAAACTGACATCACCGGTTCAAACTGAATCCACATCAGGTGAGGCGTTTTACATCTTTGGAAACGTTGCCTGCGCTGCGCATTGAGGTTTTTAATGGTTGGAACCGTGCTGGTCAACCAGGCGGCCATTTCAAGCAACAAGTCATAATCACGAGTAGCACACTGGAGATACGGCACAGAGACTTGAGCACACCGGTCTTGGCACACGTAGGACGTCACAGAGCAGAGCAGCGGGACGGTCACACGGATGGATGGATGGATGGGGGTGGAGAGGGGTGTGTAGGGGGGCATCATCATGACAAAACGCTGAGGGCATCCGTCAGCATCTTGAGCTCGTCTTTCACACACTCCAGCCCTCCACGGATCTTCAGCGGGTTGTCCAGGACCTCCACGCTGCTTGTGTAGGGATCAAACCTCACAGAGAATGGCCGCTTGATACCGGCCACATAAGACCTGTGAGGAAACAGTGGTCAAAGTGTAGGAAAAGAAAAAAAAAAAGGTAAATATGAGTCTTTTCTTGCATGTAGTGTGTGTAGTGAGACTGACCTGTCTGCGACTTTGTAAACCCAAATATTTCACTTGGCCAGAGGAAATCCCCCATTAACTGACTAGTAGTTCTTCGGTTTCCCATGTCGGAGACCCCAGTAGAAATCTAGTGTGTTATCCATGCATACTCTACTTTATTGACACTGAAATTTTCCTGCTTTCATCAGCACTGTGGAAGAAATGCACCCCTATATAATGCTAATCGCAGTGGACTCTATTTCATATTTGCTGTGTCTCTGCAAACATTCCCACGCTGATATTGTTTTATCCAAAATGGGAGAGATGTCTGGTGCAGTATCCTACCAGAGACCAAATACTGTCAAAACACTCACTAAAGCTACTTGTTTTGCAGGGCAACATTTGATCTGGTTGCCAAGTAAAACTACAACGTTTTGCCTTGGTAAAAAAGAATACATTGGTAACAGCTGTCTTCTGGCTACTAAGGCTGACCTACAAAAGCTTGTGGCCTCAGGGCTTGGCTGGCTGTTCTCTGACCTTGCCCTTACATAACCTCCCTCTGTTTGTGTGTCTGTGTTTGTGTGTATTTGCATGTTTGTGAGCGAGCATAAACAGATATGCGTGTGGCGCAGTACCTGAGTTTCTCCTTGGCGTCTGGAAAGCTCTCAGAGACAAAGTAGACAGGCTGGTATGTCTGGTCTTGATAGGGCTGCACGGCTGCGGCCTCTGGATCAAACTCTCTTCTCTCTGGTTCCTCTGACAGCGAGTGCTGGAAAGATGGAGAGGCAGGCGAAGCAGGCAACTATGTCAGCTGTGGCTAGATTCCAGTGAGTTTGCGTGTTTTGTTTCTTTCTTTCTTTGTTTTCTTTTTTTGAAGAAGAAGAAGAATGAAAGAAAACTGGGCAGGGAAGACAGAAAACATGCTGGTACACACCACGAGCTCCCCGTATGAAGACAGCAGTCCAGCTCCGTAAGCCTTCACCTCCCCATTTTGTTTACACAAGCCAAACTCGACAGTGAACCAGTACAGCTGAAAGATAAAAAGAAACAGACAAAGAAAGAGAGGGAGAGCGATAGAGACGGAGAGAGAGAGCAACAAGGGTGAAAATCCAATCAATTATATGATTTTACAATTTGCAGAAGTGTTTTTGGAATCAAAAGACACCGACCGTGGATAGTTTCTCAATATCTTCATCTGAAGCTCCCAGTGAAGCCAAACCAATGTTCTGCAAAACAAATATTTGGTTAACTGTTACCAGAGCATAATGGAACAGCACAGAAAATAACGCGTAAGTCTGTAACACCCCCAATAAAAATTGCACTGAGCTCATCCTCACCTGTGAAAACTGGGCAAAAGTCCTGTCTGCCAGCATGGGGACGTGGCCCAAAAGCTCATGAACACAGTCCCTGAGGACAGAGGGAAAATGTGCGGAGGGGGGATACGTCAAGGTACAACACAAATCCCCAGATGAGAAGATAAAAGAGAAAGAGGAATGGAGTCAGAGAGATATGTGCTGTGATCTGGAGAGAGGCTTATGGGGGTTTAGAAAGTGGTATTCGCAGAATCGCATGCACGAAAATAGAGAACATAGAGATTTGGATGCTTGGATGCTAAATGTGAACAGGGCCATGATGAGAGGGGTGAAGCCGGAGGACTTGCAGGTGCACTCACGGTTCAGGAGAGTGCATAGGAGAGGAGCAATGACGGATGTACTGGGTGCACTGGAACACCCGGAACGCCAAGCTGGCCAGGAAGTCTCTGGCTGAGAGAAGACCTGCTACGGGACGCAACTGGAACCCTGTACGCTCTGTTGTCCATGTGAGTAAAAAACAGAAAATCAGACTCTGGCAGAACAGGTAATTTGCTCCATTGTGTGTTTATATATATTTCCTCTCAACACACCATATCCAGTCTTTACCTTTGAGGAAGCGTGACACATCTTCCAACTGCGGGATATTGTCTGGACTGTACCCACAATGCCTTTCCAGCAGACGGAAGGCCTCAAGGTGTTCATTACAGGCGTGGGTGGTATACAGGTCCCTAAGGGTTGCATAGACTTCCCTCCTATGGATAAGGACCACATAACTGCATTATAATTTGGGTTTCTTTTCCTTTTCTTTTTTTTTTGGTAAATGCATATCCTTTTGTGGGCTGTGGACTGCACTGAAACAAGAGTAATGAGGAAGACTGCACACACCAGGATGCTCCTTTTACTAAAATTTAAAAGAAAATTAAAATTCCAGATTGGCATCTTCATCATGCTAAACTGTCATTG
This sequence comes from Myripristis jacobus, assembly GCA_900302555.1. Classification (NCBI taxonomy): domain Eukaryota; kingdom Metazoa; phylum Chordata; class Actinopteri; order Holocentriformes; family Holocentridae; genus Myripristis; species Myripristis jacobus. The sequence goes on from OMLB01023734.1 coordinate 10,352, forward strand.
CAATTTATAATGGATAGTATAATTAAATCTGCAAAAGGTATCAATCTTTAGGAGAATGTGCATCGAGCATGTTGGTGTGTGGAGTCTTTCTGATCTTTTTTTCCAAACAGTCTTTTAAAAAAAATATTTTATAGTTTTTGTGAGCATCAAATTCCAACAGTGGGAAAATAGAAGTGAGATATGGCAAGAATGAATGTTGCAAAAAGGATCAAACCCAGTGTAAACCCCCCTAAATGCAAATCTGTCATCACTGGGGACAAATTATGACAATAATAACAAGGCTTTGTCGGTGCCATTACATACGTCCACTGAAAGCCGTCCTTTAAAACGATTCGGCTGATGCTTTTACACTGACGTCCAGGCAAAGACAAGGTTAATATTTGCGAGAGAGAGAGAGTGCAGATCCATCCACTTATAAACAATTCGTGTCAAATCATTTGTTCTCAGCCCACACTGACATTTTGCGCTCAATCTAAAGCTGCTGTCTAGATTGTTTTGATAGCACCCTCCATCTGTAACTAATTTACCAAATAACCACGAAAGGCAAATCATACCCCTCTGACTCACCAACATGTACAACAGAAACACTATGAAACTGACTCACTGGGGAGTGAATGGACACACTGGTACTGACACAGCAGGGGGGTCAAATGGATTGTGTGAAAAACAAGGGGGGATTTATACTCCATGTGTGCTCTAAGTTTTTGCTTGATGGTGTAAGTCTTCATGTGCACATAAGATTTGAGTGTCAATTTGACCGGGATGCGGGAATTAAAATAATGAGCAGAGTGGTAAATGAATCCAGCCCTTACCATGTGCCAATCTCCTCTTCTGTGTATTCCACCCTGGGAATTGGCTCCCCACTGGCAATAAAAGCAAGTCAAGACTAATATCAACATTTATGTCAGGAATATTCAATGTTAAGTTTGCAGCCATGCATGTTTCACACAGGGAAGGCGATATGCAGTGCAAGGACAAGCGACGGTATCTCACTGTTTGTATCTGAAGGCAATGTCTCCGATCGTTTTCCTCCTCTGCCTGTAGCCAGGGTCTGAGTAGCCCTGTCCAAAATAAATACGCTCAACACTGAGATAAGATCACACATCTGTGTAATGACATATCTGCCCAATAGCATAACACATGTGGAATAATAATTGCCGCCCTCACAAACAGGAAATTGATGAAGTACTCACAGGATGGTCTTGATCTAAATCTGGATCAAATTTTGTGACCAGATGATGACATCTATCCAGCTCTACTATTTTCTTTGGGAACCAATGGACTGGGAGCAGAAAAGTGGGGAAAAATGGAAATAAAAAAAATCTGTACCAATGTTTGTGTAATAACAAAAGACGGAATCGGTGTCAAATTAGGATTTTATGTGACAGCAGTTTACATCATTACAGTAGTGAAGGTCTTACATTTGACTTCTTTGGTGGTTTTGACATCCTCTGCGATCCTCTTGATGGAGCTGACGAGCGTGCTGACGTCTGAGAGGTGCACCTCACAGCGGACAAAGTACTCCAGGCCCTCCAGGCTGTCCTTGGTCTTCCTGCTCGGCCGTGTCTCCAAATGATGAATCTTAGATTCAAATGTCTGGAAAATGATCAATACATCAAACTGTAGCTTCATTTGTGATAAAAAGAGATTGCATGGGAAATGAATGTGGGTTGATGATGAGAAAGGGATGGAATTATGTAATAAGGGTGTATACAATAGTTTAGATAGATAGATAGATAGATAGATAGATAGATAGATAGATAGATAGATAGATAGATAGATAGATAGAAATAGAGATATATGTATGAATATACACTTTTGCACTTTTGGCAAGAAGGTTTTTTTTATCCTGATAGTTAATATGCATAGAAAAGCATGCTGCACTGTTCAAGTCTTTGTAAACCATAAACAAGAACACTAACATAATGCATAAATAAAAACATAAACATTTAGGGGAACAGAGAAGGGGAACTGTAAGTCCATGGCAGATTGATAGACTTGTTCACATTGAAGGGATCTAATCAACAGTCTTGTCCAGTTAAAAAAAAATCAGATAAGTAAATGAATGAATGAATGAATGAATTCAATTTTTCACTATTGTCAAACAATTGCCACTATATTTCATTTAATGACTATAAGATATTTTGAGCTGTGAGCTGTGCTAATACATCCTACAGTAATCTACTCCGCAAAAACATGAAAGCCTTTGAATTTTGTGGATAGTGTCTCTGGCAGAAAAAAAAAAACTTGAAAAATGAAAAATAAAATATGGGCACACCACACATTTTTTGTTCTACCTGACAAAACATTTAAAGTATTCAAATTATAGCTTGATGCTGTACATGTCAGGCTCTGATATCTACATGGTGAAGACTTCACTAACTTACATAGACAGTGAAGACGATGTGCCTATAACACTGAAAAATATAGACTATTTTAATTATGTTGTATGTTGCAAAATTCATCAATCTTCTAAACCCATTTTCCTATTTTCCTGTTTTCAAAAAATACCTCAAACTTTCACATGGCTGAAGAAAATTAATCTACGTTTTTTTTCCTGTCATTTTGAAAATCACTTCCATACAATCAGCAAGCGCACAGATGTATTGTGATACCTCGAAAACTTTGAGGGCCCGGGACAGTGCAGGCGTTTTGGAGCTCTTCAGAGTGAAGAACAGGTTGAGAAGAGCTTTTCCATCATCCTCCTCAAATACAATCTGCTCGCTGGCCTCCGCCGCCTCTGCCGCTGCAGCGGCGGCTTCCCTCTCTTTTCGCGCATCCTCGATTAAGCTTTGCCGTCTGCCGATGAATCTTGGAGACTGTGCCAGAAGAGGAATCAAAGTCCTGAGTCCTGTAAATAGTTTACCACTATCCCTGTAAACACATTTATTTTACCCACTGAAAGACAACAAAAGGCCAAAGTAGTGGTTTGCTTTGCTTACCTGTGGAATATCTTTTTGGATATCAGATGGGAGCGCTTTACATCTCCAAATGCGCATTAGAACGGCAACGCAGTCTATGTAAACCTACGGCATAGCTAAGACTCAGTGGAAAGCATAGCTACCACAATGAAAGTTTTGGCTGAATTTGTCTTCGAGCTGCTAATGTTTCCTGCATTTTTATCTGATGGGCATCAGGCACCGCCGCTGCGTAATGGTGACCTCGCCAAACTCTCCGCGCATTAACTGCAACAGCTTGGATGGTCCTCTGGATATAATTTGGATATGGCATATGTAAAATCATCTAGGCCCGTTCTTTCTATCGCAGTAGAGTCTAAAATACAAACATTGCTGATTTAAAAGTTTATCAGGTCATATCTCTTACCGTCACAGAATCAGACCTCTCCAGCTCGGATGCTGCCCTGCGGATACTCTTTGTCGAGGATGTAGAGCTGCTTGAAATGGGCATGTTTACGTTATGGTGCAGAAGTAGCCTCTATCGCCTCTGTATGCGTCTCAAAGTGTGAATGCAGTCAGACTGTAATTCTAGGGATCTCAGGACCTCTCAGGCTGTGCCGTGCGCGCAGAGCTTTTTTCTGGCAGACAGGTTTCCTCTCTTATTTATGGGTGTCATTTGTTTGCATTTTCTGACGTCAAGCCCTCTCATCCTGCTTATCAACCAACGCATAGCATCCAGCACACACAGCCCCATTTGACTTAATCATTCTTTAACGAAACTGGAGGCAATATAAATCTATTTTTGTATTGCTTCGTGTCGTTACCTAATGTGCAGGTTATCAGGGGATTATTGACCTCCAGGACGCCAATATTTGCAACGACCAACCTGGTGAAAATTCAGCCACCAGATCAAGCTGGAGTTTTGGTGATGGTATGAAGCTAGGACCTGGATCAGCTACCAGCTTGATCTGAAGCTGGTAGCTGGACCAGGTGCCAGCTTAACCAACTCGTAGTGACAACCTGCAACCACTGACTTTCTACCCCTGTCCATTCTTTTAACAATAAAGTGTTTCCAGCTGTAATTTAGTGGTGGTCTTAAGGAAGCTGGAGCAGCTGAGAACTGGACCAGTTTGCTGTCCGTACTCCCACCAGTTTGATGAAGCTGGTCACCAGGTAATTGCAAGCTTGACCATCTTGACCATCAAACTAACTTTAATCCAGCCGCAGTAGCTTAAAACAGACTGGTTTAATGATGGTCTAAAGATGGACTTCCCATGTGAATTCAGGAGTGAAGAAAGCAGCAAAAGACAAGACAGGAAACTGGGATAATTTTCTGGCTCAAGTTTAATCTGTTTGAATCCATCTGTTTATACTAATTTTTAATCTATCATTATGATGTTTTTTTTTCCATAAACACTAAAACTATAGCGTTCAGTTTAATTTAATGCTATCTGTTTCCAAATTTCTAGATTGGTATCATCTTGGTTGGTATTATTCTTAGGACATTTCATTTACAACATCAAAAGTCATTTTAATGTTAGTTATTTCATTGCACTAATGACACCGATGTTCTGTTATTTTTACTTAATTGTTATTTTGTTATTGAATGATTGATTGAATTATTTGTTATATAAATGATTGAAGTCCTGCCTCATTTCTTGTTACCACTTAATATCTGTCTAATACCACATACACAAATGCACTTTTTTCCCCTCAAACATTTCATAACTGTTGGGAGGAGCTGTTTTATTATCTACTGTGTAACCACGAGTCAAATTCAATGATTAAGCCATACCGGTCACACTCTAGTCATTTTTAGATATGAAAGCCTCAATTCTCAACGCTTTACATAAAGGTTAGACCAGAGAAAAGTCAGCTGTGGAAAATTAAGTCACTTTATCAGCTCAATTCAATCTCCACAGCTCCTCACAAATTAGATTCTGAGTGCAGAGCGGAAAAAAAAGCAATGGCAAAAAGAGAACTACGGCTTGTTTTCCTGTTTGCGCCAGTCGGTCTGTTTCTTACCTCAGCAACAACAGCATCAAGTGAATTTGTACCGCTTATAGCTAAGGGCTTTGGTGGCTAACATGATTGGGAAGTGATGTACAATGCCCAGAGGCGAGGGGTGGTAAAGGGATTATCTGTGGACCTTTGGCCACATGCTGCCACAGCCAGCAAACCTTGCAATGGTGAAAGTCTAGTGTGACTCTTCCCCCCAACCTGAGCACACAGCCTGGAAATGCTAAAGAGCACTGCTGTAGCCCGGGGCGCAGATAATAGCAGGCCCTTCCTTTGTTGGAGAAGGACAGACAGAGAAAGAAGATAAAGCAAACTGACATTAAGACATAAACCACAGAGATTTTCTACCTTCTTTAAGCCAATTTTCTGCATGGATACAGTTTCAATTGGTATATCTTTAGAAATGAAGCGTCTTTGCTCTCCCTTGAAAGTGGGATGACATATAAGAATGAGCAATAGGCAGGAGCTTGACATTTATTCAGAGATATGAATGATTATGAACATAAGGGGTTTGTTACATTAGATACTTTCAAGGTTATCCGATATTTAGCAGTTATGTGACTTAACGATATCTTCCAATTGACTCTGCATGCAAGTGTTTAAAACTTTGCAGGTGATCCGACCATTGTTAGTGTCACCTGTGTGTCACCTGTGAGACCAGGAGTTAACTTCAGTCATATGGATCACAAGAGTGAATGGTTCAATTTCCTGGGAAGGAGTGACAGAGCAGGATTGTAGGTTTGGGATACAGTAAGTGGTGTCTGAGATCTACTCCACTGTTGAAAGATGGCTGTGCTGTATTAACACAGATAGCTTCCTGCACTCCTCTTTGAAAACCATCTGTCCCCCCCAATCCAAAATATGAACAGTGTGGTCCTGAAAGGGGTGCCCCCTCTCTTGACCTGAGGAGTCGGCCCTCCTGTGACGCACCATGCATTTAGTTAACGCATGCACCAGATTCCTCCTCTTGTTTTTGTGTGTGCAGCCTTTCAGTTGGACCAATGTCTGTCTCGGGTTTGAAAAACACCAGGATGTGATGCTTGTTGAAAATTCTCCTGAGTTTCTCCAGACACGTATGGAATGACGCTGTTGTTGCGTTTGTTCTTCTGTTCGTCATCGCCCACGCTGACGGTGGTCCAGTTAGGCTATCCCTTGTGCTCCTTCTCTTGGGTCTGGGCACTGGTTGGCTCATCATCAGCTCGGTGTTGCACAATTCTTGTAACTCCTTGCTTGCATTCCAGTGGCTGTTGAGATATAAAGCTAAGTATTGGTCTGTTTGTGTGGGTTTAATCTATACTTAAAATATAGAGGTATACTGGAATAATGGTCGTCACAACAGGCAGGAGCACTAACAAGCCAGTGGTAATAATAACCTGGATAATGACCCCACACTAAATACCTGGGACTCCCCACCAGCCCATCAGAACTGAAGAAACTTCTTGGATGAGAAGGGAAACGTCTTAAAAATAATCCACAAACAAATCCAGTTGCCCTCGATTCAACTCTCCTTGGATCATAGTAGCAATTGTGGTAATTATTCATGAATTATATTTACCAGTCATTTTCCCCAAAACAGGACATAGTCATATTGAAGGAAAGCATTATAATCCAAAAACAATAACCACAAAATCTATTTTTATATAATGGGAAATCTTTTTAAGTGAGTCACAGAAAAAAAGAAAAATAAATGATTTTCCAAAACCACAAGAGACTTTGTGAAAATACAGCAGACCAGGTTCACTGAAGTTCAACCAAATTTTGTCTGTCTGGAGAGGGACAATGGAGCTGCAGGCTGAATGAGGATCAAGATAAACTGATAATCCTCCTTCTTGTCCCTCTAAATGTCTGCTTCCCTGTGTCAGTCCCAGTTTATCATGAGTAGACTATCAATGGCTGTTTGAAATCACCCAGATAGAGAGGCTTCACGATTTTCCCTGCTCTTAGGTTTTCTTGTAGTCTGTCTCCTAGAAAGCCATTTGATTCATGCATATTATTTTCCAATCCTCAATAGGTTAAAGGGATATGTCATAAAAACTCCATAGTGTCTAAACTGTGGCCCAGCATGAGAGAGATTTGTGAGCTTTGGAAATGGATTACCATTCAAAATGAATTGGTTTTAAAGGATCATCAGTCATATTTTGACCTCTTATCACAAATATCTTCTTTGTAAGTATTTACCGAATATACTTTGTTAGTTTAGAGGTAAAAGCTACTTTACATTGATTCACTCCCATTTGATCCCTGAAATTTGAAAGTTGCTACATGTGATTCCATGTTATGAATATTTGGCTACATGGCATTTACTTTTGCCAAAATTACTGTAAGTCCATTACGATTTGCACAATTCACAGAAATATTTTTTCCAGACACATTCAAGTTCTGGTCAGCCTCTCTCTTCAGGTTTACTGTGAGTGATATTTGCTGACGGCTCAGAGAGCAGAACCCAGCAGAAGTCAGTGATTGGCTGGAGGTTGCACCTCCAACAGTGAAATTCCTTAAATGTAAATCTGAAACAGAGGGAGCGCTTTCTATTTCTTTCCATTTGTTTCTTTCTATTTAATTTTCTCATAGGTAACAAGAATTGGACCCAAAAACATGGAAAACATTTGGTATTAATGCACAAATTGTAAGTGCTTATAATGGAATAAAATAAACTTGTGCTATCCAAGGTTTCACAAAATTCAATTATCTATGCATAGCAACTTTCCCAGAGCAGTTTTTTAGATTTTCAAACTATTTGATAATATTTGCCAAAGCGTGGTGCCGAGGGTATGGATCTCTATTGCCAAACGCTCAACACTTCATTTCAACAGTTCAGTTCAAAACCCCCAGGCAACACATCTCATCATGTATTTGGTGGATTGCCATGAAATTTAATAAGCTCATCCATATTCCTCAGAGGATGAACCCTCTCAGTTTTGGTGACCTCATGACCTGAATCACAAAATGTAGGAAGTGGATTGCCATGATATTTACTGAATGCGTTCCTACTCCCCAAAGGAAGATTCCTTTTAATTGTGGTGATCCTGTGACCTTTCCTCTAGCACCACCATCAGCACAAATATTTGACTTGTACACAACACGTTTCTAAATGTAACAGACGACCAAATAATTTGCTGAACATACTCATGCTTCCAGAGGGAATGAACCATATCAATTTTAGTGTCACCATTACCCTTCCTCTACCATCACTCCAGTGTAAAATGTTAAATTTGCTTTTACACAATCTATTGGATGGATTGCTATGGAAATTCATGAACATACTCATGCTCCACAGATGATGAACCCTTCTGTGAAACATGAACCACATCACCACTGTGGTTCATCTGGGAGGGTTTCATGGCCTTTGCGGTAGTGCCAACCATGAGCCAAAATATCATATTTGCACATAAGATATCACTAAATCTATTTAATGTATGGCCATGATATTTGAGTGTATTCATGCTCCCTAAATGAAGAGTCTCCTTAGATATGGCGACCCCATGACTTTTCCTCTGTCAAATGTCAAATTTGATATCTCAAAATCTGCCGGGTGGATTGCCATGAAATTTGGTAAGGACACTCGTGCAACCTAGACGGTGAACCCTTTCAACGAATGACATTACACCTTCAGGTCAAACTGGAAAATTCCCATTCCCTCACTACTTGCATTCCCACGTCACACACCAAGCCAGTGAGACACCAGTAGTGGAGAGCCCACACTCGTTTGAACATGACTGTGCACAGATTGGGGACAGTTAGCCTGGACTTTTAAAGCACCAAAATATATTCTGTACACACTCATGCAATTGATAGTTGTAACAGATGGACACAATCATGGCCTCTGACAAGAATTCATAATAGGGTGGATACCGTGGTACTTAAAAGTTTTGAAGCATATAGGTTGGTACCTTCTACAACTGCTGCTGTGGCATACTTTAGGTTGGCTGGCTGTGACGCTAGGTCCCTTTTGGCCCCCTGTTGTTAGACTGACTCATCATCACCACCGAGCCGACCCCCTCATTGCTCATGCCAGGCATTTAGGCCACCCTTTGTTATAAATGTTGCACTTGAAGAGGTGACATCTCTCTGCCATTCATCCCTCTGTGTTTATCCAATTCCATCTTCTTTTCTGGAAGTGTTGGACAGGTTCGCAAATGACATCAGGACGATAATTATTACAATTATGTATTGATTCAGTGGCAGTGTTGTGCTGTTGTGAGTGTCAGCTTTTCCCTGCATAATTGTGGGACTTCAGACGGACTAATTGCAACTAATGCGACCAGCTGGGCGATTATTCAACATCCTCCACATGTCTTTTCTCCCTCTATTGAACAATGCCAGCAGTCTTTGTGGGGGATCATTAGACTCATCCAGTTGATGAAGAGAGAAAGAAATACAAATAAATACTTTATTAATCACAAAACGTTGGATAAACAGCATCATAATAAGCATATTAGCTTGCACACATGATGGCTGACTAGCCTTCTGATCATGAGTGGATGATGTAATGTTGTGTGTATACTGTGTATTCATGTGTGTGTGTGTGTGTGTGTGTGTGTTTGTGTGTGTGTGTGTGTGTGTGTGTGTGTGTGTG
>OMLB01023734.1:32717-43099 GCA_900302555.1 Myripristis jacobus
AAATTTTGAATGGTAAGTTTTAATTTTATTTATTTATTTATTTATTTACCAAATTATCAGCCATCAGCCAAACCATTTTCTGGATATATTATTAAGGCAAAATAATTATCAAGTTAATCACATAAGATTCATCTGTCTAAAAATTGGCATTGTTAAACATGAGTAATATAAGTCTTTGTTAGCTTCGACAAACATGTTCAATAGTTTTCCCCTTCACAATTCAATCGCAAAAAGTGCATTTGTTGTTCAGTATTAGTGTTATTATTGCTGTTTAATATTAGCTTTTACAGTGAGCAGTGTTTAACAGCAAGTAATTATTTGGAACTATATACTTACATTTATTTATAAAGTGATTTCCAATAAAGACGTTGGTGCACTTTATATCCAATATAGACATTTAAAATATATATAATAACAATAATAGAGGCGCGCTGGAAGGCACCTTGGCCCCGCCTCCTTCTCGACCAGCGGTCCAATCAGACGCCAGGATGCCAGCGCGCATGCGTGGCTGACTCGTTGTGGTCGAAGCTAGGACGCGTGAGGAAAGCGACCAGAATTCCGCTCAGTTAGAGGTAAAACACAGCTACCTTTGGCTAATAAGCGACTAACACAACTTCAGCCATTAAATCGTGTCATCGCGGCGGTGGTGAGGCGTTCAACATCACCGCCGCGAGGTCTCACACGAGGTTTGACAGACGGCTGACGAGCTGCTTATCTCGAGCCGCTGCTTTGATTAACGCGCGAGCTAACGCTGCGCTAGCGGGTTAGCTTAGCTCGTCCATGCGGCTACCGAGCGTTTTTTTATCCACATAAAACGCCGTCGCATTGCTTGTACATATCAAATGTATAGCGTCAACACATTCCTATTGCCTTGTCATTTGCCTAAGACGGCTTGTTTAAAAGAGAAAAGGGGCTAAACGGAGCGCTTTTCTCACATGTCTGTTAAGTAAGTCATTGTTCCTAGCAAGTTGGCTCGTAGTTTCTCGCCTGCCAGCTAGCCCCGGTTAGCCTCTGTCACAGCTCTGTGGCACCGCCCATACGAACGGTGGGTAGTAGTTGTTTGCTGCATGTGCTAGCCGGCCTGTCACCCTGTTTGTTAGATTAGTGTGAGCACATCATATTGTCAGTAATGTGCCCTTGTTGTCAGAGGCAGCGGCGGTCAGGATATCGATATTAGCTAATGGAAAGATGCCACCGCCAGCTGTCAGATCCTAGCCTAGCCGTCGTTAGCATGCCAATGCGTCATCGGCCTGCGCTTGCTCAAGGCTGCTGTTGCTGTTGTTGATTTCTCAATCGAAGTTAGCTCACAGGGTCTGCCTGTCATTTTGTTGTTCTGGCTGTGTCCGTCGACCTACAGCCGACTTTGGGGTTTTCTCGTTCATCATTTCTCAAGTCAGCTCAAGTTGAAATGGCCAAACTTTGTCTGTTGGGTATAGTTTGTTGCCAGCAGCCAGTCTTACTTGCTAAATCATTGTCATGATTGAAGAGCATCTGTCTAATTGCATTAACCTGTTTCTAACAGAGGAAGGAGCTGTCACTCGGTAATGGACGCCAACAAAGGTAGTTTTAAAATCTTTTCATGCGATTTTATCAGTGTGAGGAAATATAATTGGTCTGTTTTCATTGTACTAGATAATCTGTATTGATTCACAAGTTTATAGAACTTACAGTTATAAATAAAACACAACATGCAGAGTACAGACAACAATAATAACAGATGAGCTTAACAGAGTTATTGCATTTGGTATGAAAGACTTGTAAATGTTGTTTGCTGCTTTGGCTCTTAAGTGTCTTCCCAAGCATGAATTCTTTAAAGAGGGGATGAACAGGGTCAGACACAGTTTGTCATTTGATGTGTGTGTGTGTGTGTGTATGTATATGTATATGTATATATATGTCTGTGTGTGTATCTCCTAGTTGTATTTGCTTTTTCCCACTAATTTTACTGGCCATGTTTATAATTCTAGATAGTGTGTTTTTATTCATGGACACCAGATGCCCATACCATGTACACATATTAAAAGTTGAAATATGTTCTACAAGATGTTCAACAAATGTATTCTGTATCCTACAGAATACATTTGTATAGCCATTGTAATTCTGTGTGTACACATGAGTGAAGATCAGTCATGAAATGCCGTGACACAGTGCACCACAATGAAAATGATGAGGTAATGATTTTTCAGTTGAGCAGCTATAAATAAAAAGGACACAATAGTCGATGTTGTAATTGAACCACGCTGTTTGGAGTCGGAGGGTGGCACATTTGTTCTACATCGATTGTCTCTGCTGATTTGGCAGGTAAAGGAGATCAAGGGATGCAAAGTCCAGGTGGGCAGATGGACAGACCTGACAGCTACCACAACATGGAAAGGTGAATAGAGGCTTTAACTTTAACACATCATGTGACATTTATCACTGCATTTTTTTCCTCAGACGTTCCTCGCCTAAACAAAAAATAAACACAAATAATCTTGCAGTCCCTGAAAACCATGTCAAGATTATCCTTTTTTCCCCCAAATACCTAGTTCATGATCTGTTTTTTTCCCATCAGCTCTTTTAATTCTTATCAGTTTTCATTTCATTGTCATTTCCTAGTTTGCTTCCCAAGGCAGTGAAGAGGCGAGTTCATGCCCTGAAGAGGCTACAGGTGCAGTGTGCCAACATAGAAGCCAAGTTCTACGAGGAAGTCCATGAGCTGGAGAGGAAGTACGCCACCCTCTATCAGCCACTCTTTGACAAGGTACCTTTAGCAGCGTTGTTTGGTACCAGATTTTCTGCCATGTCTAATTCCATTGCGCTCTGCTGTGACACCAGCTTTCCTCAAGAGAGAGCACCCTGTTCTCACCCTGTTTTTTTTTCTCTCTCATTTGAGAAGTAATTTTGCCTCAGTCATACATTACTCTGTGTCGGTGGTGGATCTTTTCTCCCTTGTATTACATGTAAATAACGACTGGAATTTACAGTCTAGGAAATTGCTTTTTTTGTCAGTGGAGACGAAGTGAAGAAGGTTAAGACGACATTTACATGAGCATCAAAGATTTGAGCTCCATTCTGTTGTTCCTTGCACCGCAGGGTGTCATGTATGTCACTCTGGTCCTGACCTGAGGTCAGAGAAGACGCATCCATGGTGCTAAATTAAATACCGCTGCAACGAGTAGTCAACTGTTCCTCAGTCAGTTGTGGCTATTTCCAGAGCAGGTGACAAGAACCCAGCCACGCTGAGTTACACTGAAGACTGGCAGGCATAATCCCTCCACACCTGTCTTTACTGGGAGAGTGCGAGTGTGTGTGTGTGTGTGTGTGTGTGTACGTACGCGTGTGTATGTGTTTATCTGCATCTATGTGTGTGTGTGTCACACTCTCAAAGGATGTGTGTTTCAGCAGGCCAGCTGTAAATAATTCAGCTCTACCTAATGAAAGCTTGTTTATTTGCAGGTGTGGGAAACTGATACTCAGAAATACCATTGCCAGTGTAACAGTTGTCTTACTTTATGTGTGTTTACAGAGACGAGATATTGTCACAGGAACAGTGGAACCTACAGACGAGGAGTGTGAGTGGCACAGCGACAGAGAGGACGACGAGGAGCTAGCCGTACGTAGAGCTCTGATGAGTTTGTCTGTTGATAGAAAAACCTGAAAGGTACTGCTGTATGAGCAATGAATTCTGACAAGTGCATTGCCCACTGCTTGTAGGAGGAAATGAAGAAAAAAGCTGCTCTTGAGGATGAGAAGAAGGAGGAGGCCACCCCAGAGGAGGACCCTAAAGGCATCCCAGAGTTCTGGCTCACCATCTTTAAGAGTGTGGACATGCTCAGCGACCTGCTACAGGTACGTCTGACCAGTGTCTGAGTTTGAGATGATGGCTAGCACAGCCCACCTCTGCTTTATGCACATTTTGCCTCTGAACGGTGGCATGTGTCTCTGTACTGATGATACGTCTCTATCATTAGGAACATGATGAGCCCATCCTAAAGCACCTGAAAGATATCCAAGTCAAGTTTTCTGAGCCTGGACAACCAATGGTTAGTATCAGTATATTATCATTATATGTTGACACATTGGTATCATATCAGATTAATAAACTGAAAAGATCTCAAACAAAACACGAGAGGTCTTAGAACATACCTCACCCAGGGAAAGAAGATTTTTGTTATCTCTGTGGCAGCATTTGTGGAGTAAATTATTTTCTTGGTCTCCTGCTTGCAGAGTTTCACACTAGAGTTCCACTTTGAGCCCAATGGTTTCTTTAACAATGCAGTCCTCACTAAAGTCTACAAGATGAAGTCAGAGCCTGATGCTTCAGATCCTTTCTCATTCGAGGGGCCAGAGATCATTGACTGTGAAGGGTGAGAGCCGGAGCATGCATGCTTGCTCGACATACCGCGGATTTAGAACCGTTAATGTTGAGTGTTACAGAGAATAAAGAGAATTTGTGTTTCTAATATAAGCTGACTTGGCCAACTCTTTTTTCCCTTTCCATCCCACATCTCCACCTCTTCTTTGCACTCCTTCCAACTTTTACTCTTTTTCTGAACTGGTTTTCTGCCAACTCTCACTTTCCTCCCTACCTCCTTTCTCTAGCTGTCAGATAGATTGGCACAAGGGGAAGGATGTGACGGTGAAAACTATTAAGAAGAAGCAGAAGCATAAAGGCCGTGGTACCGTCCGCACTGTTACTAAACAGGTCCCCAATGACTCATTCTTCAACTTCTTTAATCCTATCAAAGGTGAGAATGTGCAAAAAATAGACACAGATCTTTTTAATTACTCATCAGTGCAAAGTACATATATTTTTTTATGCATAAAGATTTAAAGCAACTTTATTGTGGCGCTTGAATTTGTCGCAGTCTAAATGTAACGGTGTAAAGAATTTCCTTACACCCTTTCCAACACCTCTCTGTTTTCAGATTTTCACACTTGTGTTCTTAGAAATGTTTACCACATACATTTATACTTACTCGTGACACTGCTCAGTGCGCTAAATTAAAATGTGGAGCACATACTGTATTTGTGGCGGCTGGGTGGAATGTGCAAGCAGATCAAAGTTCATGCCCCTGTGTCAGCTAACATCCCCCTGCTGTGTCTGCGAGCAGGACACCGAATCCATAAGAGATCCAGAGACATTGTTATGTAGCTGAGCCTGTACTCTGACCTCCCTGTAGAGAGTAGGATAGCAAAAATAGCTTTTCCCCACAGGTATCAGTACAGCACCACCTTATCCTGCGTGTTGTGGCATTCAGCTGTTGGTGAAGGCTCTGTGTTGAATGTAACAGCAGGTGGCACCAGACTCTTTCCTTTGCGTTGTGGGATCGGAGTTGTTTTGCACTCACTGGCTCCCAAATAGCTGTGTGTGTGCACAAGGACTCGGGCTCTGTTTCAACTGTGAGTAAGAGAAACAGTGAGCAATTTTGGCGCTTACTAAAACTGGACTTTGCACCTATTGGAGAAAAGGAGTCAAGGCAAAATTGTGAGACCACTGTCACAACAGCTGTCAGTCTGTGAAGCTGCTACCAGGCTTGTGCTGATTAGTAATCGTATCATATATCAGCGATTGAACGGGTGATCGACAGTTGGTTTTTCCCACACCGATTATAACTAGATACCAACAGAACTAAGATGTTATAAAAAAAATAATCTCCAGACTCTCGCTGTGCATTTACAGACGTTTCTGGTGGAGCGGCATGTCTCCTGTTACTGAGCATGAATGACAGATGAATTTTAAGTCCTTAGTTATGACCAGTTTGCCGTCTCTTTTTCCATGGATCTGACTCACTGCATCTGCGTTTTCCATACGCCTGCTCACCAAAACTTTGCTCTGCACTCCATAAGAGTAGTTTATGTTACAGATATGGTCTAGATTGACTTGATATGAAAATAGAAACGTTCCCCCAGCCCTAGCCGCTACCCTATTACTGATACTCTCAGTCATTATGTATCAAAAAGTGATTCAAAGTCCAAGGCGCTCACATGGGCTGTGGAGTTGAAGGCTTTGTTTTAACGGGGCTCAGGCATTAAAATCCGGCTTAATTTGCGTGATCCCTTACATTAGAGCACTGTTTGAGGTACAACCCAAGCTCACC
Source organism: Myripristis jacobus (assembly GCA_900302555.1). Taxonomy (NCBI): domain Eukaryota; kingdom Metazoa; phylum Chordata; class Actinopteri; order Holocentriformes; family Holocentridae; genus Myripristis; species Myripristis jacobus. The sequence continues at coordinate 38,801 of OMLB01023734.1, forward strand.
TTCAGATTATGTGTTAATGTATTAACTAGCATGGAAACATACCTAACTATTTCCAAATTTAGGTCAGGATTGAAAGTCTGCAGTTTCACACATAATTGTTACCTTTGTGTAGATGTCTATCAAATGTCATATGTTTGAATAGCTTGTTTGGAAATGCTAAAAAAAAAAAAAATGAAAGCTTTACTCTCTCTCACACACTAAAAAACATGAGTGATTAATTTGCTCTCATCAACATGAGGTAGTTGAAGACTAGAAAGTCTAAATCTTTTAGTTCGGTTTCATTTCTCTACTATTCAGTGGTATGAACAGTTGGCGCTTAATGGAGATATCATCCCGGTAAGCTGAATGACTAATTCTTCCTCATCAAACGGTCAGTGAATTAGGCGGTAGACACCATTTTATGTGATCGCTGAATCACCTTCTCTGTAGAGTCAACTTTCCTGTCAAACATGCCAGGACTAATTCTGACTTTGTGGAGTGGAGATACCTGATCAGTCATTTGAGCAGATGAGCAGATGTTTGTCTTTCTGGTTTGCTCATATTCCAGGTGCACTATTGGTGGATATAAATAGCTCTTTGTCATATGGGTTCACACATGCAGCTCTGGGGTTGGCTCTTGAGGAGTTAAACCATGGATCAGCCCTCTGTCTCAACTCACACCCAAAGATTTTTATTCCTTAATTGGACACTAATACAGCTCAGATTTTTTTACTTAATGACAGAACAAACATGGATCAAACATGAACATAACCTTTTCCATCTTTATGCGCCCTCAAAGGAAGTCACTTTCTTGTCACCGCTCATATCGCCTCTATCAGATAATGTGAGAAAGTATTGGAGGAATGTGTGTAACCGTCAGCTAACCGGATCTTAGCCTTTATAGAGCAGACATGCTGGAATGCTGCAACGTCAGCTCCTGGTGTAGAAAAGGCTCGTCCTCCTGTGTGTGTGTGTACTTACTGGCGTGTGTGTGAAATTATTTGATGAAGGTGTGCATACTGTAGTCATCTGGGTCTGTAGCTTATGAGTGGCTAGTAAAAGACTGTATACAGTGCTACTATATTTTTTGTCACTTTGGAGGTTGCTTTAGCACCACCGTCAGAGTGACATCTAGAGAACAGCAGAAGTTAAAATAGAGCAAAACATTGAAAACCTGCAAATGAACAAGGGATAAATTTTAAAAAAGCACTAAAAGCAAGTCCAAAAAATGTGTTTAAAAAGGGTGTAAAAGAAGCTATTGAGCGTGCCTCCCCGATATCGTCAGGCTGTGATGTGAAATGGAGCGAGGCCGATCTGTGCTTCAGAAGTGATCAGTAAAATTTTAATTCTAAATCCAAGGCACAGCCAATGAAGGGAGGCTAAAATTGTACGAATGAGTGTAGTCCAGTGGTCCTGCTGCAGTTGAAGAAACTGAGGCATGAATGACTTTTTCAAGGTCAGCGTGATATGGAATCATTTGAATATTGAAATATTTCTAAGATGATTAAAAAAAACAAGACTGTCCAAATGTTTTCACTGGAGTATTGAAGCTAAAATCATTATTTGAAATCATGTGCAGTGGTGCTGCTTCTTTACCTCAGGGTTCCCGTGGATCATGGAATTTTTGAGAAGCCTTTTCCAGACAGGGAAAGTCAGGGAATTAAAAAAAAAACAATCTTGGGACAAAGTCATGGAATATCATGCAATTCATCTACCCAGTCAAAAAAAAAAGAAAAAAAAATCAGTATCTAGTTATTCACCAAATATAACTTTTATTTTCCATTGTGTTCACTTCCGACAGAATGAAAACAGAAATAAGGTGTTTGAATATGACGTGTTTAAAAAGTGTGCTTAAAAAGTGTCAAAAATCTCAAGAAAAAAAACTAATAACAATATGAGTACAGAGGAAATATTTACTTGGTATATGCTGAAGATGTACAGACTCTATAGGAATAATGTTAGCATCTCTTCTACCATGGACACTGTATTCATGGAAAAGAGAGGGGAGAGGATGATGTCACCTTTAGTCAGTCCGGAGGGTGGAGGCCGACAGTTGTTTTCTTAAGGTCTGTCACTTCCTAAGGACGACGTGACCTCATGAGGTGATGTCATGAAGAAGCGTGGTTTTTGCCTTAAATGGGTTTCCAGGCTTTGGTTGTTCTGTGTCTGTAACTGTCTGTAATGTTGAGATGGAAATACACAGAGGAAATTAAATTCAATATTAGATTTTCCTCAATTCTGTTTGACTGTAATGCTGAGCTGTGACTGTTTGCATACCTGTAATTTAAATATTAATGTGGTGACTGAAACCCTCTCTCATTGTCGGATTCATTGGCAGAAAAATAACATTTAATTATGATCTTTTATTTGCTATTCATTTGAAGTACTGTGTATTCAAGAGTGGCTAAATGTCCACATAAATACCTCTAAGATCCTCAGAAACACATTGAAAAGTGATGTTGAGGGACTTTTTGCTCATTTTGTTGTTTTTTCTCTTACAGTTTCACCAGATGGAGAGATGGTGAGTAACCTTTTAGATTGGTTTTCATAAAATCACCACTTTGGTTAGACCTTCGTTCACCATCAGGCTACTGGATCCGTTTAAAAACTGTCTGTCTTTCTGTCTTGTAGGATGAGGACTCAGAGTTCACTCTAGCCACAGACTTTGAGATTGGTCATTTCTTCCGTGAGAGGATAGTTCCCAGAGCAGTGCTGTACTTCACTGGAGAGGCCCTGGAGGACGACGAGAGTGTGAGTGTTCCCCTCAGACACGCACTGCAATACACAAATACAAAAAAAAAGCTCCTACACAAAAGCCACAAGGTGTTTGCAGACCGGAAAAACAGTTTTGGAGGACGTCTTTTGTAAGCTACACCGTTGTTCTTAGACGTGTTACGGTTGGGTCTGTTTTCACTGTTTTTTTTTTTGTTTTGTTTTTACTGCAGTTTGAAGAGGAGGAGCTGGAAGAGGGCGATGAAGAGGTTGGTTGAGTGTTTGTGTTCTGACTGGCTGATTTACATCTTCACCCAAGGCTGCAAGGGTCCTTGAAGATCTCACCATCGTCTTGTCCATGTGTGTTTCAGGAGCAGGATGAGGAGGGTGACGACGAAGATGATGAGGGAGATTATGACCCCAAGGTCAGTATCCGTTCTGTGCTTTTCGCTTTTCTTTTATGCTTTATATTCTTCCTGTGTACATGCTCCTCTTACAGTACGGGGCTGCTTCTTTTGGAGGTTTTATATAATGTGAGTGGTTTTATTGATGCACACATTGAACTGATTTTCCTGCAGCTCAGTGAGTTGAGCCTGATGTCGGGGTTAAGGTCTCAACTCTTACTGAGACCGCTGATGATGTACATCTTTAAACTCATCGTATTTTATGGTGCATTGTAGAGCTGGGTAATCCAGGCAGAAACAATCATGATTATATCGACCATTACCGGACAATTTAGTGATTATTTTTCCACGGTTTGACGCAAAAAGTTGAGTGTTGGCATCTCAAACATCGGAATAGGTTACCCGTGTTTCTCTGTGACATTGACACAGCTTTATGGCAGTGCTTGCAGAACACGCCTTGTTTTTTCTCGGTATCATTTCTCCTCTTACCAACACACAGTTTATGTGCACCCTTTCTTGGGCACTAAGTCGTCTCCAGTATTCTCAAACTCGCTCATCTTTCTCTGCTCTTTGGCATTGATAACTTTCTGCAGAGAACTAGACGACTTGGCTGAGCTGTAATCCCAGCAGCTGTTGTACAAAAGTCTCCTTCACACGAAAATTAAGTAACCTAAATATATGATTTCTGAAAATTGCTCTGATGGTATGATTTAAGGAGCATTTTTTTTGTAAAATTTGATTATCGCCCAGCCAACTCTAGTGCACTGGCTAAAAGCATCCACCAAATGGTTGTTATTGTGGCATGGTCATATCAAACAAAAGTTAACAACAAAAACTTTGTTTGTGGTGAACTATGTAGGATGTATTGTCTGTCAGTTGCTCCGTGGTAATCCTTGCCATGTTTAGGATAAGCTTACCAAGTGATTTTTCAGAAGCAGCACATCCTTTAAATTATTTTCACCGGAACAGAGTGCTGTGTTAAGTGCAAATACCACAGTCGAGTTCATTCCTGCTTTGGGTTTGAGCACTCGTCTGTCAACTCTGGGGAAGGAACAAGTGAAGGTGAAAGTAGTCTGATCTCTTGTTCACACACACACACACACACACACACACACACACACACTCACAAAATGAGGTCATTTACATAGGTGTATCACTTGTCTTTTTTTTTTCCTGAATGTGCCTAAAAAATATTACTCTTACA
>OMLB01023750.1:0-20239 GCA_900302555.1 Myripristis jacobus
ATTTTAATAATTTTAAAATATATATATATATATAATTTACAATATGAAATAATACCTAAGAGGAAAAACTGTTGCCGCAGCACAAATGTGTGGAGGTAATGTTATTCATGCATGTTATCGCTACAGGGGTTAAATTTCATACTGTCGAAAGATAAAACAAAAACATATTCAATATCTATGGCAGTATTGTCTTTACAATGACCTTCCTGCATGGATTTTTTTTCCCCCACTGGTGACACAAGCATGAAGAAATGTGATTATGCAGAAGTGTATGAGTGCATGTACTGTATGTATCTATAGATGCTCACTTGGCCTAAATTATTAATACAGGTCTGATGTGAATCTGTTACATGGCGAGTGCAGGCGACTGGGTGCGGGCAAGCTCACACAACATCATTATTCTGCAGACGGATACACAAAGACTCCTCTGCAGTGAGGTAGACAGTATAGCTTCCTCATCCTCCGCTCTCTCTGGTCAATGCAGGTAAAAACCTGACATACAGGAAGGGGAAGCAAGAGGGAGCAGGAAAGAGGAAGGGGGAGAAGAAAGAGATAGCAAACACTTTATTATGTGAGCACCCGCAGGGGGGGCACGTTGTCTTGTGAGGACTACAGTAGCTGCTGCCATGATGGGTCTGTATTTCACAAAGATATACACGTGCAGAAACAACCATACACACGTACACAGACACATACATACCACCGTTTACAGTTCACTGAAGCCTATCATGCCACAAACACAAAAGGGAAAAAATCAAAACTGGGCTATAAACAAACACCAGATGCCTGCCATTCTGGTCGACGAGAGAACAGCCAAACACAGAGAGGGCTGTGCAAAATCCTGAGATAACACTGCCAGATCAGATGGAAAACATACATCCACGTACACATACACACACACACACACACATACACGCGCGCGCACTTGCTCACAGACCACAGTGTGAAAGTGAGAGTGATCTCAGAGGCTGCTGGTTAAGGGTCACATTATATTTCCCTCAGTGTCAGACACACTCCAAAAGGTTGCTGAGATAGGTCTTTGTCCTCTGAATAATACAACACAGTGCACACACAAACACACACTCACAACACAACACAGATAGAAAGAAAGAGAGAAAGAAAGTGTGGCTGCAATGCATCTGCAGTGTATCTGGGCAGCGGCTAAACACTTCAACACAGGGCACCCCATGCGCAAGAATGTGGTTAAGAGTTCAGAAGAAGGAAAAGGCAGTTTTGCCTTCCTATACCTTTCAACTGTAGGGGCGCACTCGCACCTGAAGTCGCCTGCTTTGGTCCAATTCAGGCATGAAGTTCACATGTCCCTGTGTTTAGGCAAACTAAAATTTGTGAATAAATGTCTGACACAGGCAACGGTGTACTGCATCAACAGAGCAGTATTGGAGCAATGGAGCAACAACAACTTAACATAATGTTGGTATTTTTATGTTTCCACAAGCAAATATGAAATGTTTCTAGAAGAGCCGAACCTCATCATTACTTCACTACTTTGGTTGTCAGCGATTCATTTAGCCACTAGAGCCTCTGTCTGGTCCGCAGCTTCAGGTGTCAACATCCGCTTTCAACCCACAATGCACTGTGTTTTGATTCACTTCCAAAAGTTAGGCTGGATTACATTCTCACTTGTAACAAATCGTATCATGGTTCACTTGGAACGGGGCCAAGTCACGCAGAGCATGGTTCGCTTGTTTGGTCTGCCGTGGCATTTAAAAGCATGTTCCCACCTCTCCAAACTGAGCTAAAGGAGTAAACTTACTGTGGTCCAATTAAAACAGACCAGGCATGTGTGTGATATGAAGATATTATGATTGTGAACAATTAAAATGACTCTAGGATCTCCCTTTACCCATATCGCCCACCCCTACCAAGCACGCGAAGTGTGGAAGCGCTTCCAAACAGCACTGCATTTGAACCCAGCGCAGCTCATCTGCTGTATTCAAATGAGAGATTCTGCCCCTTTCCCAAACAACAGGCTAACATCAAATGGGAAGCAGGAAGGAAACTGTTCTGTGAGTTCTGTGCAATTTAACACTGTCTCTGTCCTAATTTTCCACTGTAACCTTTAAGCAAAGCTGAGGCGTTTTGTCTTTATTGCGTGTAACCTTTTCATCTCGCCCACAGCACTGTTCATCTCTTTTATGGCAGCCAGTTCTGCTGTTATGGATTATTGTTAGATCACTGCCTGCCATCTTGCTCCCTCTCACAGTCCCTCTTTCTTTCTTCCTTTCTTTCTTTCTCTTTCTAATTTCTTTCTTTCTCTTTCTAATTTCTTTCTTTCTTTCTCTTTCTAATTTCTCTTTCTTTCTTTCTTTATCTGTACTTCTCTTGCTTCTTTCTCTCCATCTCTCTCTGTCTCTCTCTGTGCTGCAGTGCAGGGAGGCGACTTGTCTCCTCTAATCACAGTGAAAATGATGTGATCTTCCAACACGAAATAAATCTATCATGACATCTGACACAACAAAAATAAAGTTGGTCAGGTCGTAAACTGAGTCACACTGTACTGTAAAGTCCAGCCTAAAGTCAAGGTCTACTGATTACGTGGATGAATCACGCATTGCAGAAGTTAACACGTCATTGCTTGACAAGGGACTGTCATTCTACACCAGCATGTGTCCAAAAATAATTCAACTTCCAGTTTTGTTCCCGCAGTCTCCGAACCTCCCTGTTGTTCTCAGGGGAACTAGATCATTGTTTATATCATGTGGGTGATAATCAGTACTCACTGCCTAAAGGAAAAATCCAACCCTTAAACCCTTTAACACTGCTTAAAAAAAATACGCTATTAGTGAAGTGGTGTCTTAAACCAGCCTCGCTCTTCGACAGTCTGCACTGCAGCCCGTTAAAATTTGAGTGTGAGACAAAACTGCAAACTGTTACACCACAGTGTTTATGAAAATATGTTCCCCCTCGGAAACAAAATCAAAGCATGTTACAATCATGTGTGCATGGCTAAGTTATTAGCAACACTCCAAACAGTATTTGGATGAACGTAATGCCGATAAAAATGATCACATTGGACATTGTTGGGCACAAACGATGTATCCGTGGCTGATCGCAACTAGCTACCTTTGGCGAGGTTTTAAGAAGTAGGGCGTTTTCACAGCTGCAAAGCAAATGTAGATGTGGAGAAATGACCAGATGCCCCTCTTCAGTTCCAGTATCAGATATAGGCATGCAAAAATAAAGACGTTAGGTGGAAGTGTTTGTCTCGTTGAAGTGCCTTCCATTTCTGGGCTCATTTGGCTGCTTGGTGGTGTGTTTTCTTAATCTCCTGAAAAGCTGACCACACATACAATGTTATTTCCACACTGAGATATTTCCAGTGCAGCTACTATAGAGCTTGTCAGGAAGACAATATTTTTAACTACCTAAAGCATCAAAAGTAAATATTCTGGTGTTTTGGTAAGGGTTTATTTCTAGACTCACCATCATACAGGGAGAGATCTATTATAGAAGAGGCCGAGGTACCAATTTTTCCACTGACAACAGCCTCAATAGCCCATAATGCCTCAATATCTCACCACAAAACGACTCCTGGAATGCATTAAGCATCCTTTACTGATAATATATAATAGTATAAGATTATCCGAGAATGTAATTTTCCTTTAAATCCAGCAAGCTTGTGAGATTCCAGCCAATAACTAATGACCCAGTGCTGTCACACACCTCGCAAACGGCAGGCACCAGGCTTCTAAAATACACCACCATGCTCACGCACCTCCCCCTCCACAGATAACACGCTGTATTGTGCATGCAGGGGATTCACATAGTAAGCTCCACATGTTCACATAACCCCCCAACACATGCTCTCACTCACACACTCACACACACGCACACACACACGTATCCTGGGGGACAGCTCATTTACTCTTGCCTTGCCTCATCCTTCCCACCCCTCATTTCTAATCAAGCATGTCTCTCTGTATGGACTCGTTCTCTGGGGCTCTGTGTGTGTTTTTCTGTGTGTGTGTGTATGTGTGTGTGTGTGTGTTTGTATGTATGCGTGTGTGGGTGCATTTGCAGCACTGTGGCCCCCCAGCACAGCCAGAGCGCATGTTCGGGAGGCACCTTGGTGGCCCCCTTCCATGACTGACGACTCCCATGCTTATTGGGGCTTTGTTGCCGTGGCAGCGTCTCATTATGTAAATGATGTCTCCCTGGTGAGAGGGAGGCAGGCGCAGCCACGATGTTCACTGCTCCAGACTGTGTAAAATTGGCTTCAGGGACCAGCGAAGGATCGTTGCTATATTTAGCAGTCATCTTAACAATGTCTTCCCCCCCCCCATTCTTTCTCTTAACACTCTTTGCATCAGATTAACGTAGTGAGTATTAAAACGCGACACACACGCAAACAAACGACCACCAACATTACAATGCCACTTCACCTACATACTGTAATTTTTAACCCTCCGTCTTAACCTTCTTCTCCCCTTTAAGTATTTCACTGTGGGTGTATTACCTTTCTATCCCATCTTCTCATCAGTGCTGAATGAATGAGCTTTCTCTGAGGAATGGTACTAATGGCTTCCTGCTATATATCATCTTTCATATTCCAGGACTAAAGAGGTCAATACTTAGCGACTAGATCATTCCAGACATTTAACCGAGCGTCCAAAGAATTTAGCAGGGAGTGATCGTATCCATGTCATATTGATGCTATTTCTATTCATTAAAAAAAAAAAGATTATATAATTTAATACATGTCAGCATTCAAATCAGCTGTAGTAAGCACACTCTCTGTGCACCCTCTCCCTTGCTCCCTCTCTCACTGTCCATTAGCTGCTATAATAGCCCTACAGCTGTTTATTTCTAATGATGTCAGTAGATATGTCCATTCTCATTACCGCTAGGATGTAAACACTTGTTTACCTTGGCTCGGACCCTCCCACCCGTCCATCAGACACCTGGAAGCTTGAAAAGACAAATACATGCTGTTGTCTGCATCCTCGGCATGTCTCTAAGGACTGAGTCCATATCCCAATTCTAATGAAACAGCTATTTTGAGTGAGTGGCCCACAAATCAGTGTGGTCAATAGCATTAACCTTCATAGTGCAGGCAGCTTGGAGAAGGCAGGGGAGCAGCCAAGACTTTAATTAATGAGCGGCAGCTGAAACTGCTTACTTCTCTTCATGCTTCCCATCACCGCTGTAAAGGAGCAATGACTACACATTCTCATTTAACCCGCCAGCCAGCTGCAGCGAAGAGGTCAGCCGTTGGAAAAGAGGTTTTAATCTCAACTGGGTTTTTCCTGGTTAAAAAACAAGGTTGATAATAATAGGTTTGAGGAGGGGGAAGAGCGGGAACTCTGGACTGAATGAAAGGCTATATCCTCAATGTAGTACAACACCAGCTAGTTACTGGCTTGCTGCTCAATTCCATAACAATTCAATAATAATAAGGTAATGTTATATACATAGTGTGCATTTTTAATGTCAAAGTACTGAAAGGTGTGAGGACTGACAGGCTATTGAAACCAGATGCAGCACGCAACTTCATTTAAGACCCTTCCCATATATGGTACAAAAGGGTTTTCCACCAACAAACCTCTACTAATAACTAATAACTAATTTGATTTTGGCAGCCTTTTAAACACTATATGTCATCAAATCACTTCCAGGAGTTGAAAATCTCTTTTTTGGTAATATTTACAGAATGATAAAACACATGAAAATGCTGCTAAGATTTTATACATTTCAAATATGTTACATAAACAAAAAAGCCTCATGTAGTTTTATTGGTATAAAAAAAAAAATTACATGCAACCCCATTCATTCAGAGTGCCGAGGTCTGCTGATGATAACACGAAAATAAATGCACAGCTTCACTTCCGTCCAGTCTCTGGCTGCCGTACATAGCATTGCCACACTATCAGGTGTCAGGAGGTCTTTGGAATTTGCTCAACAACACTGCCAAAACAGTGAACTTTTCCTTTTCCTGGGTAGCCAGTGCTGCTGAGGTGGAGCAACGAAGTGAGCTGATGTGAGGCCCTGGTTGTAATCTGCTTTCTAAATTATCTCTTGGAATGGGGGGAGCAAGAGCAAAGTGATCCCAGTGCAACACTACTATTCTCTGCACGTGCGTGAAGGAGATGGAAGCCCATCATTCTGGTGCGCCTGGTGAATTAGCACCACAGAGACTAGGGCCTCTCTCATAGTTAAGCTACTGCTAATCACTAATCTTCACTCTGCTCGAGCCGGAAGCAATTGTCCACACTTACCAAGAGCCCAATGGGAGCCCACTGGCTAGCGCGCTGTCTCTCAGACCTGCTCTGTTCCAGCCTGTAGTGCCTGTTTAGTACCAGTGGCCCAGCCTTATCGCCTCGCTTTCTTACCTCGCTTTAATCCCATTTATAATTTTCACCAACTTTAATTAGTTTGTGTCCAGAGGAACTATTAATCCTGAGCATGATTTAAAATACAGCATCCAGCAAGCCATAAAAGCTTTGTACATTACATGACTTTGAGACCTTGACTTCATTCGGACATTTATCACCGGTGATGCTCTGAGTAAGACACACCCCTCTCTTCGATCTGTAACTCACAGCAATGCTAGATGAGTGTGTTTCAGTCTCTACAGGTTCCATGCAGGTTGCTCTTGGTGACAATGACAACTCATTTTGTCTAACCTTGGGATAATTGCTTCCCTGACCTCAATCTGCCCTCAAAACCTATAAAAGCTCCCCTCAACACCAGAGGTGTTCCCTCCCAATCCTCAGTTTGACATAATAATATTAACTTACTAATGTATAAAACATAAAAAAAAATACATTCTAACAAGCTTTAAGTGTCAATCACAAGCAGCCATAAAGGAAAACAGGTCCAATTAACAGTGTCTTGCAAACAGTATGATTCTACCATACATAGTCTGAGGCAAACATGATGACATCTCCTTGAGGGATTTGCTATATCTATAGTTGAAACCAGCAACGCTCTCACAAACACGACCACTTGTGTAAGTTTACACCCCCAGTAGTCCCTCAGTCGGTTTGGTGATAAATGACAAAGACATCTGTGGTATTCACCTCCTGCAGGACTACATGTGACACACACACAATCTGAAAGCAAGCTAAGGGTGGTGTGAAAGCTTACAGACAAATGAGTCAGCGCTGCCACATGCTCAGTTGAACAGATGAGCTCTTCCCTTCATCTCAGTTGGTCTAAGAGCGTTTGATCTGCTGTGAATCTGTGACCCATTAGCATTAAGAGTTGAGGGATTTTCACACACCTGGCAAAGGTATTATAGGGGGACTATTTGATTCTTGGCCATTTTTCATCTCCTCTACATGCTGTGTGTAAAAAAAAAAAAAAGCGCTAGACATTGGCATTAAAAGTATGCTTCAAAGCAGCTGTACAAAAAGTGGAGGTGGATCAGATACAACATACAAATATGTGCTATTTTTTGGTGATGTCATTTCTGTCCATCTTTGCAGATAATAGGCCAGTTGGGAAATCACTCATGTCCTCCTCTGCCTAGTCCTATTTAAAGCCCTAAGCTAAGATGAAGACTGTTAACCTCAATCCCCATGGTAGACTTGGCTTTATGGTTTTAGGGTTTATAGAAAAAGGTCAGTAAGGTCCATATAGCTGAGGTCAGCTGTAGACCACACGAGAGCCACAGCCATTCCATTCTGAACTATTTCAATCTTCTGGTCTTGTTAAAAGACATCAGTCATTGTCATCACTGCAGTTTGACACACATAACCACAATTACGAGGGATTATCTTTAGATGGGATTAACTACAGTAGCATGGAGTGCATTTCTGAAAGTAAAACTGCTGTAATCCAAAATCCACAAGTGATAGATAATCCCACACCTTTGACATCCTGATCCCCACCATTATTTTGATGAAAGAACTCAGGTGTAGAAATTAGAATATTATCATGAGCTATGTTCAACATCAGTGGACTGCAGCCAAATCCAAAGCAGTCCCTCGAGAGAAAATAATTTAATTACAGAGCCAAGCCAATGTTTGGTTCCAGCTCAGTGCTTCACAGTTTTCTGTAGTTGATAGATGAGACATTGTACTCACAATGATTTAGCAAATATTTTTTAAAGATCTCTCGGTTATCAGTATTTTCTATTCCAAGGATTTTGGCAAAGCAAAAGCTTGAATGTAAAAATTAAGTACCCTACATCCGAACTATGATGACACCCTTACAAGCATTGATTTTTATTAGATGAGTGGTGAAATTGCACAACCACACATCTAAATACCTGCCATGGTGTCTTTGTATTCCAATATATGGGACAAAGTGATGAAGCTGAGCAGAAAGGCAGATTTTTTAAACATTCAGGCGACTTCTGTAACAAGGATTCAACCCCTTAACTGCCTTTGATGGAGAATGCTAGGAGATGTGCACTAAAGGCAGTATTGCAGTATTGAATATGGTCACAAACACAACAGAAACAAGAAAAGAAAACAAGATGACTGAGAACAAGACTGGTTGAGAGGAAGACAGAAAAAAAAACAAAAGCTAGACTGGTAACCAGTGACAGTAAGAGACATCATGTCACTGGCTATATGGTCTAGCAAATCACAGGCCCAGATGCAGGCATGTTCCAGTAGGCAGTGAGGGGATCGCTTACAAAGCCATTCATCTCAGAAGACATGCAGCTGTGTGGATTACCAGCAGCAGGCTGACTAATGCACCAGAACAGTCAGGTATTTAGAGATTTTAGAGGCAGACCACTTCAAGCAATGATGACGTCAGACGGCAGAGTGTGATTCCATTTTAAGGTCAAATACTTGAAAAGGAGAAGAGGGAGTACTATGCCTGTAATAGATACACTTTGCCGTGGTTAGGAACTATAACATAGCTCCTCATACTAATCTGATTTAGCAAGGCCTATTAAATATTTCTGTGGCACACTGTACAAAAAAAAAAAAAGCAAGCGGTATGGAACTCAAGGGAACATGACAGATTAAACCAGGAGTCAACGCACCAATCACAGGGCATGCGTGTGGTTCCGCAAGCCAGGCTAACGGAGGAATGGAAGAGACAGGCTCTCAACATTCCCTAACATTTCACCAATCAGCGGGCGAGGCAGCGATGGAGAGTGGCAGGTCTCTGATGCGAGGCGAGCCAGAGTCCTCCAGGCAGTGTGGCTGGATCTGCGTCAGCACCAGGAAAACGCCTGACAGGACACGGCTCCAGCACCTCAGCACGACATCTTCCAGTGCAGCACGTACCCCCCTCATAAACTGCATTTGTTGTCTTCAGTACATTATAGTGCATTTACATGGAAGTGGTAGATATCAAGGCACAATTACTCTTACTGGGACTTCACTGGGTAACTTTGTGTTTGGTGTACTTCTTTGAGCATTTACAGACCTACGTTATTTTTGTTTTGCTTAATGTTTTGACTGAAGGCTTGTTTGAGAAGTGCCAATTAAGTTGTTCCCATTTAAATAGCCAGGTGAATATTTGATTAAATATTAAATATTTGAATTTGGTGTTAGGTGATGTTCTCTCCTTTTTGAACCACACGGGATAGATCACACTGTGTATGACAATGTTCAGTTTTGTAAATTGAATGTATGTGAGTAAATAAAAATAAAGAAACTCTAGATATATTCAAAAGTATTTTACTTTAACACGAGAGGACTTTCACACCACCAACTTGACTCGACTAAAGTAAATTTTCAGCAAATAGCAGGAATTGTACTAGAATAGAATATTCTGGTACTCTTTTCACCCCTTCTAACTAAATATCCTAAATTTTTAGTATGTGGTTGGGATGAAACCTGACAATACAAATACTGATGATACTGATCTCATAGATTTGTGAGTTTTTTCTCGGAAATGTATGAATTTTAGCCTCGGAATGTTTTTCACATGTATATCCAAACAATAATGTTAAAACTACACAGGAAAATCTGTGAAAAGAATACTTTAACAGTGGCTGGATTCTCCTGTTGTACTGGTTTGTATTGCACACATGTTGTTCAGAGGGGCCTCTAAGAGAGCCAGCCACTGGATCGAAAGATTTTAATGATACTGTAGGTAGTGTGTTGTTTTGCCGATAAAATTAAGAGTAGGTGCCAGTGCATTGCAGGACAGAGCTGCCTTGCTCGTGATTAATGAAGGGACTCCAAACTCCTCTCTGGGTATCTATTGATTCAGCGCTGCGGCCGGCCTCGGGCTGAATTAATCTGCCTGCAAATATGCAAGACTTATGCTTCCTGCTCCACTCGGCCCTGCAACTGCAGGCATGAATCCACTGGCTGACACTCACTACCCAAAGAGGCTGGGCAGTCTATCAACCCACTGGACTGAAATGAAGTCTGAGGAGAGTGAAGAAAATGCAGTCAAAGTTATGTCCCCACTGCTGTGTGGCATTTACGAGCCTTCTGCAGTAAATGTATGAAATAAAAGTCGCAGAAAGAGATCGCAAAACTGACAACAGGGGATGGAAACTATTAAAAGATTGCATGTTTTGCCATCAAATTATATAATTGCCATGAGGTTGGGATGTCTGCATAATTGATGCACAATGCATCAGTGCTGCACAGTGAATGGATATAAACAAGTGTTCATCTAGTTGAGTTCACAGGCCTTGGGATGCTGTGAGGCTGAGAGAGTGAGTATGTCATACTTTGACATATCACTTTGTCTGGACAACTCAGATTCACAAGGACAGGGGGAAACTAACACAGCGATTCACTGGTGTTGATATTGGAGCCCCAAACGCATGCACGCACACACACACACACTATTCTCTACCCCACTGTCTTTTCTCTCTCTCTCTTGCTCACTCTCTATCCATTCGGTCTGTTTTCACATACTTTTTATGTACTGCTACAGGAAGTGCTTCTATCATATGAATGTCCTTTCTCTGACTTAGCCACAAACGATAAAGTGACATACACACTAAAGACAATATCCAGAAAACAATAAAGCATGACGTTGTCTTGTGCGGCTCAGTGAGAAGTGCATGGTTTGATGTCTAGTTCAATTTGTGATAGTAGTATCACTGGGGCCACCCAGAGTGAAACTGTTTAATTCAGTAGCATTTCAGTTTATTAAAAAAATCCAAATAGAGTTTTATCAATAATGACAAATTATCTAGCTTTAACACCTGCTCCTAAATCGCACTGTTCAAGGTTTAGTTGTGGATTATGGTGAGTCAATGATAGTCATCTTCACTTCCTAAGACAATAACACACACAGAAAGCTCGATATGGTACCGCTAAAACTTAGACTGGCACGGCTGTAAGCAGTTATGCATGTATAACTCTCTCAGAACAGCACAAGGGATGTGCAGGACCTCACATGTAGCACAATGAAATGGTTAAAAACATAATTAAAAAGCAGACATAACATATAAAGTACATGAATATGTTAATATGCATTCATTTTAGCAGCTTGTTTAATGAGATTGCTGAAACAATCTGGAGTGAGGGGTCAACCTGGGTAATATCCCAGGGCTTGATCCACTGTTAACAGTGCATGTGGTGTGTAAGTCTCTTGTGACTCGTGAGTGCTAAATGATAAGAGGTTGGGTGAAAGATGGATAGTGGGTGGTGGTGATGCTGGTGGTTGGGTGTCACTGGGGCTCTGGAAAGTCAGTGGAGTCAGAAGGTTCAACAAGACGACAGCGCTCAGGAAAAAAGCTACTGAGATGGCAGGTGCTTCCAGCTGTAATGGGCTGTTTCCCTGAAAATCACTTGCGGGGCAGGTGGTTGCCAGCGTTGGCAGGGTCAGCACTGACTTTTCCCTGTTCACTTTCCTGCTCATGTGCCACTTAAGTCCTTGATGGAGGGCAGCTGGCAGCAAGTGACCCTCTCAGTGATGCAAACAGCAAAGTCCAGTTTTCCTAAAAGTGAAAAGCAGCAAAGCCAAACCTCACACTGGCAGAAGGAGGACTGGAGGGAGGCTTGAACAATGCGTCTACAAAGCCAGACTGAGACTTGCAGAATGCTCTTGGTAAAAGTGAAGATGTTTTCATCGAGTTAGAGAGTTCTGGAGATTACACTCCCCTAAGGCTTGAATGAGTCAACCATATTCACACATGCCATTGATTTCCAGGCAGAGATGAGATAGCAGGTTGCTGTGGATGTTAATCTTAAAATCAATTCTTTTGAGCATGTTTCCCTCAAAGTTGTTGTCAGCAAAGCGTAATGCCAGCCAGGTTAACCTCTATCCAGTAGATGAACCTTCTGATGTGATTTCAGGCAACTGAATAAAAGTAAACAGTGTGAACAAGACATCTCTGAAACTAAAACATGAATCTCAAACAGAATGAAATAAAAATACATTTCTTTTTAGTTGCTGTCTTTTGTCGAGGATGTTAATTATACTTCATCAACTGATCAATTTGTTATTCCTGCATGGGGTTGAGAAAGAGGTTTGTGAAAGATTTGAGGCAGAAACACTTGAGAAGTCTTGAAAGAGGAAAACTAAATTTCACACAAATATTCCACCAGCATCATAAGTGTTTCTTAAAACTATGATATCAGTTTAATCATCTGTATCACAGCAACTGCATGTGAGCACTTACAGGACAGTGCCCTCAAAACACAATAAGATGAGGCAAAAATACACTTTTCTCAGTTTTCTGAATACAGGGTGTACCAGTTCACTATGTGTGCTGTTTAATTTAGCCTCTTTACAAGGAGTCCTTGCAATTCTGGTGAACACAGGGACATAATTTAACATACATACAACCTATTGTAAAAGAGACAAATAAGCACAGTAATTAAGCAATACACAGTAAAGTAAAGTTTCTATGCACCACATGTGGTCACTTTGCAGAGCTATAGTGTCTTTTTTGTTTGGGCCTGAAATCCTAACATGTGCCACATCATCACTTAGCAATGCGGACAAACCTATTAGGATTTTAGATTTGTTGTGCACCTGAAAACAAAACATGAGCACACAGCTCATTTGCATTACTTTAAATAAATGGGAAAGCTCCAACAGTAGAAATAGATCTATATTTTTTTCATCAGCCTCCATGAACTAAAAGCCTCTGGCTACTAGGCTACAAAGTGAAGTAAAATTATTGGCTCATAAATTACCATACAAATAATCTTAACGGATTTTTCGGTAACAAAAGTTATTAATTCTAATGCTCATGAGGGCTACAAACACGATCGACTACAGTGAATATGGGTTGGTGAAAATTTTTTGCCTAATCCCATAAACAAATTTGTTGGCACATTTTTTTTTCATGCCAAAATAAACACCAATACAGCGGTGCAGTAACGTGTGTATCAGTGCGTAAAGTGTCGTGCGCATCCCCGGCATACATGGAGCAGTTACATTGATTAGTCCCGCCAGGTTTCTCTGGCAACCCCGTCTCCTCTCTGTCTCCATGGCAATGGATAGGCAGTTTACATCCCCTCTGTGAGGAGAGGTGCAGGGCCTAATTTCTACACAAAAGGTCATAAACTCAGGCTACGAGAAGGTAAAGTGGAGGCAGCGCAGGTTAAGATGATACTATCGACCTCAAAAGTGATGAGAATATGTTGTTGAAGCCTGGGCAGCATCGGTCACATGCGGAGAGGGTGCAAGCAAGAAACACAGAGAGGCATTTCAACAGGATGCCAGTGACACAAAGTATCACTGTCATCGTGTTAAAGCCACAGCATGTACTCTAAATGTAAAAATCCTTTTTTAAAACAACTGGTGCCACTGACCATTGTGCTTTTTACTGACCTGTAATTTGGTGAATTTTCTTTTTGCCTAATTGATTCCATGTTTAGGACTGTTACCAAGAAATAATCAAGTGAAAACATGTGGCACCTCAGACCAACTACGTCTACTAGGCCTAATAACATCGCACTGCAGATGGCAACTGCTTAGATTTTAAACAGCAATATCAACATGCATTGTGCTGGGAATGGCTTGTTAACAGTGGGCAGGCTGCTATTGTTGTCAAAAATCTCAAAGGGTGATTTGAGAACCATGCAAGGGATGAATGGGCGCAGGGTCGCTTTAAAACCTGTGGTTTAGAGGTAGCAGACTATGCACGGCAAGGCTCGCCTCTTACCCTTGGAAGCATCCTTTTCTTCTTTAGGCTTCGCCACTTTTCCGCTCATAGATCCCAGTTTGGATGTGTAATTCCCGATTTAGACAAGAATCGAAATCCTTTTAATCGCTGACTGTCCTCAATGAAATCCTTATCAAAGGTTCCAGGTGCTGAGATAAGGGCTCTGTGAATGGAAAAACAGGCTGCAATTAGACCTCAAAATTGCATTTTCCTTTCATAACGCAAATGAGGGGTAAGACAGGGCCACAAAACAAACCAATAGCCTATATTGCCTGAGCTGCTCAACATTCAAGGTGTTTATCAGGCTATCAGTGAAAGCATCTGATGCTCTCTCTGAACACACTCACACGCCACACGACAAATAGCCTTTTGAGTCCACAAAGCCCATATGCTCTCAGTAAATGCCAAGGAACAGCGTATGCAGCTTTCCATCATAAACACAACCTTTCCAGCGTTTTAAAGCAGCTTTAGCCTACCTTATCTCCTCCACGTTTTCTGCTACATCAATGCACATTGATGAAAGAAAACGCTCCCACCGTGAATCCCGTTATGTTGCATACAAAAATCACGACCTGCTCTGTTGTGACAAAGGAGCGGAGCAAAAAGCTGCGAAATTGAGCGCAGGTTTTCCAGGGGGGTTGTAGGGGGTTCAATCGACGTTTACAACAGACAGAACGGACACACAAACAAAGAGTGGCTCAGAGAAACTACCCTATCTATAAAGACACCCCGAGAAAACAAATGCCATCCAGATGTAGCCTGAGCGAGCAGGTTTCCTTGTCTGAGGCTTTTTTCCTATTGACGAGCTCTTCCACAGGGTCGGCGAGCCGAATCAACAGGATACACAACGTGAGAGCGCTCCTGCCGTTACAGCGCCGATTCACACGGTGAAAAAATGCGTCTGATTTCAATAGCATCACAACTGTAATGGAAACTATTCGAGTTACCGCTTCCATCCATTCATGCAGTCACCGTGCGAGGAGGGAGAGCAGCTGTGGCTGATGTGGCACCGAATTAAAGCAGGAGACCGTGCTGCATGGCGCGCACCATCTTGCTGCTGCTCCCGTTCAGCTGCCTCGCTGTCACCTCATTCATATGCCTTTTGTTGTTGTTTTTTCTGAATTGAGCTGTTTTCTTTGGGCTTATGACATAATACGCCTCGAGCAATTAGGCTGGCTGCTAAGAGGGGCATTTCTATCCATTTCATTGATGTGATCGAAGCTTATCAATCATTTAATAAATTAACTTTGCAGTCTAGGATGCGCAGGTGTATGCACGTTAGACAACTTGGATAAAAACTAGGTTACGTGTGGAAAAAACTCAATGATGCTATTTCAGTTAAAGCACAAATCTCAAATCGCCTATCATTATTTGCATGCGTAACTTCTCGATGTTATCATACATACCGATGAGGTCATATTTATGGTCGGTTATGTCGCATCATAGTCTACTAACATCCAGAAGAGGACCGACTGTTCGGCACTGCAGAGATGAACTCACCTCGGTGAGAGAAGTAGCGAGAAACGCACCTGTAAAAACTATTTGCCTGTTATGGCAGTTTGCTTGGAGTGGCTGAAACAGGCTATGGCATGCGTAAATCCTCTCCAAGCGTGAGTGTGCCAAGGCTGGCCAGTTGCATCTTTAGTAAACTTTTCTTTGCCTCTGCTGTTGTTTGGGGTGCCTGTTCCTGAAGGACACGCTGCGCGACTCAACACACGCACTGCAAGAGTACTCATCTGAACACGGCACTGAATCTATCAGGCTTTAAAACTCTTTTTCCTTCATATGCACTTTTCTTAAATCAGCTCTCATTTCCTTGATACCGACTGAAGGAATGTGCCTTATTTATTGACTGATTTATTTATTTATCACGAACACGTTTTGGCTGAATTTTTCACTTGCCACAAAGAACGATAAAATTTCAAGATTGAATATGGGAGTAGGTTTAAATGACGTGTTATCGGTAGGAGGCTGGAGTTTGGGCTGGCTATAGACACCAAAAACAGCGAGGGGGGTTTCAAATCTGTGATTAAGAGCACCGGAGAGCAAAATTTTAATTAATTCACCGAGATCCTCCGGGTTAAGACAATCGGATGTGTGCGATCAGCCACTTTGGCATCGCCTCACTGCAACTTCAGATAAACTTTAACGTTTGCGTCCAGCTTTCAAGCAACTTCTAAGTTTTACAGCAGCCCAACAAAACAACCAGTAGGCAGAGAACAGGTGGAGGTCACTGCCTGGGTGTCGCGAAATATGTGACACATCATTCCGTGTTTTTACGGCATGCTCCACTGTTGACACTGACATCTCTGTTGAATTATAACGAGACTTGAAAACTGCAACACCTTTTTGGCTATTTCGGTGGTCAGAATTTTGTCTCATTTTAAACTTAGAGGGCTATAATCCACGTCTGCTGGGTTGCTTTCTGTCACATAATATAAACGTTAAACATAAAGTGAGGTAGGCCTATTGCTTTCATAAATTAAAATGACACGAAAATGCAGTTTGAAACATAAAAAGTTAGAGTTCATTCTTCATTTGTACCTGCAAAGAGGCTTCCACTTGCAAATGGTGAGTGACCCAAGCTGACAGCAGCAAATCCCAAATTTCACAAGAGGGTCTGGATCCGCTTTCAGGGCTGTTACTGGTGTTATGATTAATATTATCTTCTCTCATTCAGCAATCCCTGGTACATTCCCAGCCCGATCTTTGTAGGCGTTAAGTCTCATTTCTTTTGGCCCTGTGCAGCTGTGTGGCGCTCAGTGGCAGCGGAGCAAAAAGACCTCTGGTTGAGGGTTACAGGATCTATATGGTTGCTATTTTTAGAAGAAACTGGACTCCTTTCAAACTTCCTTCGCATGCTCAAATCTTCCTGACACGTTTAAGGCACGCCGTGGCCTGTTTTGACACGTAGCTCCGCCTGAAGGAGGAAAATGTGGTCAAATCAATATGGTCTAGTTTTGAGCTGCAGTTATTCTCCTCCAACCAAGAGTTCAGTTTTTTGATCTCTCTCTCTCTCTCTCTCTCTCTCTCTCTCTGCCTCTGCTCATTCATGGAACAGGCTCGACTGCGCCTCTGCTCAAACTGAACAATTTCAAACTTGATGCCACCAGGCTTTTCAGATATTTGACTATCATTGTCAAAAGGAGGTGAAAACATTTTGAAGCAGTAAAGCATTTATGCGGCAATGTTATCTTTTTCTTTTGTCTTTGTGATGTTTATGATGCTGTTTAGGTGCAACAGTGTTGGCTGTAAGGAGTGCATCAGATCAGATACTTTGTTAGTTCTTGAAATAAAGAGTTCATTTTTTTAGGCTTCTTGTTTTACAGCACTAATTTGTGGTGAAATATGGGCCATGTCGTTAGCAGATGGCAGCTTTCAGTCTGGATCTGGTAGATGAATACTCCCCCCTTCTGTCATCTTCACATATGATCACTGACTGAGTTTGTCTGATGTGGAAATAGCTGATTATTGGCCATGCACCTGTTTATTATTATGAAATCTGTTAAGTTTTCATTTTCAGTGACTTTTCCATGATTTCTACAGGCTGCCATTGAAAAGGTACATTTTAGCTCTAAATTTAACCAAAACTATATCCATAACTATAAATTAAACTAGCTATAGTTTTCAGAATCAGAATCAGAAATACTTTGCAGATCCCAGAGGGGAAGCTGGGTGATTGGGTTTGTTATATATGTTGTGAAAGTCTGTCTATATTTCAGATAGGCTACTGGGGGCTATGTGAGCCTCTTTATAACAAACGAGTATCAGGCATACAGCTAGTTAGATGAGCATTTTAAAATTCCCAAACACCATGTACAACAGTTTTGTCCAAAACACAGGACAGTGTTTACTAACAGAGGTAAAATGAAGTATTTTCAGATTTCTATTCCTGTGTTTTTCATGACTGATTGCCTCCTGCGGTGTAGCTAGACAATCAGTGATGAGGCTTATCTTTATTTTTCAACAGAAGACCGCCTCAAAGTGGTTTATCCCACTTATTACAGGGCTTGTAGAGCTGTCTTCATACAAACATCAGTCGTAAAGGCAGAGAAATTGAAATCAAATTTGGACGATGCTGTCATCTTTACGTTTCAAAGGTGCCAGGTAGTTAGCCTACAACCATGGCGCGTTAGAAAAGCTCAGTATTGCTGATCTCACACCGAGTGAAAGAAAGGAGACCTTTACTGAAATTATTTTGTCAACAGTCTTTTTCAGGGTTCACTGACAAACAACAGCATGGAGGACAAAACTATGGGGATAATATTAATTAGCTAAAGACTTGGAACACATTATCTAGGTGTTAACAGTACAAGCAAATGTTAGGCTCACTTGCAAATGCAGATTCTAACAATCCACTAGTTGCATTACACCAGATTTATATTCTAAAACATGTGGAAGGCATTAGTGGAGTATAAAATAATATAGTTTCTTAGTTAAAACCAACAAGTGGATATCTGCAGATATCCACTAAGAAAGCAGACTTATCAGTGATAAAATGCTGGCTACACACAGCAACATCTGCCAGGATCCCCCAGTTTCAAGTTGTATTTTTCACATCCAGGTTTATTGTTCAAGGTTTCTCTTGTTGAGGGCTCATTTTTTTAGTGTTTGTTATCTTATTAAAAAAAAAAAAAAGATTCTGAATTTGTGACCTTGTTGTTTTACAGTGCATCTGACCACAAATCAGCTGTTGGGGATTTTTCCCGCTTGTTAAAAAAAGAAATCAAGGAGACAAGGTCACACAATATAAAGTCAATGAAGGGTATTGGAACGTTTTGCGCCCTCAGGTGGGTGGGACTTTGACCTATTTGTGCACTGTATCTAGCTATAACTGGCCACAGCATGCCTGAACTGGCCAATCAGAATCAAGTGGTCAACGCAGCCGTGTAATACAAGGTTTTTATTCGATAAGTGAACATCAGCGTTGAATGTTAGTAACACATCAGAGTTTGCATTCTGTACATAACAGACCCAACTACTTTTGTGCCATCAGTTGTTGCAGATTATCAGACTGCTGTTTGAATAATGGCTGTTACCTTTTGGAATAAAAATCCATTATTGTGCCCTTTTTGTGGGTCATGAGATTTGACAGCTCATTAGTATTCATGGGGAGTGAGAAGGTGCATGGTTATTATTCTATGATAGTGGCTATCTTAGCACCAACACACAGCTGAACAGACTGGGAATCAATAGGAGCTGACCACACTTGGGAGCTGGGGGTCAGTGAGGTTATATTGGCCCAGATCAGTCACAAAGGGTGTGGGGGATGGTGGGTGTCAATGGCTGGATGTGTTCATGAGAGATGCTGTCATGCACTGAGGCCCTCACTGTTACATGTCCATATCACAAACACACTGCAAACAATGCGCTCATGCTCAGTCACAGAATGAAGAGCACTAATACAAAGTTTTAAGTCCTACTGTGCAGACCGCTCTGAGCAGGCAAATGATCCTGTTCCAAGTTGAGAGTTGGTGCAGGAGAAAGCAATAATGAATGAGATATTGTAGTATTGTTTACTTTCCCCATCACAAATATCTGAGGTCACAGCTATGAGTCTACAGGATCCTAATGTTATCCAGATGTTTTATATTGTGCACTTTCAAGGGCTACATTTACCAATTACCAATGTGCTGTGTGTGTGTGTGCGTGTGTGTGTGTGCATGCGTGGTTGAGTTAGGATATGTTTTTAATTACGTAAACAAGCCCCCACATGTAAATCTATATTACAGCATTTCCCAATGGAGTGCATATTTCTCTCTGGACTAATTAGTTCCTGTACATGAAACCTTATATGTTCAGGTGACTGAAGTAATAGTTTATTGACCAAATTGTCATTTGTGATGTAACTGTAGGATCTACTGTTTTGTTATCTACTACAGTACTGTAAAACTATTTTTAAAATACTCAGTTATTACTAATGCCAATACCAATCAGCGTCTTACACATTTGTACAGGCAGTTGACAAATTAAAGAAAAAAACAACGTAGTGCATCTTAGTAAGGTGTTGGGCCACATGCTGCCAGTACTGCCTCAGTGCTCTTTGGCAAAATTCTCCCAATAGATATACCCTCATTTGTTGTTTTGATGATGGTGGTAGAGAACGCTGTCTAACATGACAGCCTAAAATCTCCCATACTCACACTGAATTGAGATCTGGTGAGAGCTATGTGATAGATCCCTATAATGATTCCTACAATGGAGCTGTTGCATGCTGGGGTCCTA
>OMLB01023756.1:0-13636 GCA_900302555.1 Myripristis jacobus
GAGTGGAGCTAGGGTGAGGGTGGGTGAGTCCAGGAGGGGGGGGGCTACAGAATTTGTGCCTTCAGGAAGTCGTTTGACACACAGTGCCACGAGGGTCATGCCACAGAGTATGGCTGCGCGATGTGGACAAAATCAAATACCTCGATATCAATATCGTGACAATGTTGTGGGGATGACAACTGGTGCTTTCCCAAAACATTTCCACCATGAGATTTCTGATAAATAATCATCAGCACCGCCTATATAATTATTAAGTGGGTCAAGACAAATAATAGAGCAGCCAGAACAGTCCAATGAGTTCAGAAAATGACATCACCTTACTGTAATGTGACCCTTACAACCAGGAAAAGACAACACTTATATATCACTTGTATATCCCTATATCACAATATTGTCCATATCACTTGTATATCACTATATAACAATATTATCTAAACTCCCGGATGATATCTAGTCTGATATCACGATATTGATATAATATCTATATCATTTCCAGCCCTACCATAGAGGCACTTCTCAGTTGGGCTGGGCAATATGTTGATATTATTGTTGATATTATTTCAACATTGTGATATGAGGCTAGATATCTGAAATTTTGGTTGTCTTTTCTTGGTTTTAAAGGCTGCATTACAGTAGAGAAATGCAATTTTCTGAACATATTAGACTCTTTTAGCTGTTCTATTAATTCCCCCTACCTGCTAGGTCATCATATTGACATTAATAGTGAATGCCTATCAAAAATCTTTACAGTGTAACTACCTTATGGAAGTAGCAATAGTCAATCCCACAATATTGTCACAGTATCCATATTGATGTTTTTTGGTCACAGATTTCTTGATCACTGATTTTGTCCATATCATCCTACTTTTTAATAGCGCATACAAACTGATGAGTCTATCAGATTTCTCCTTCTTCCAGTCTAAGCAGGCGTTCTGCTCTCTGTCCTGCTGTCTTTGTACATTTTGTGCACCTTTTGTGTCATGTTTTGCTCAGTTTCTATAGCACGGGAGTGTACTGTCAGATTTGAGCACTTCCAGTCAGGGCATCTACACTGAATAAAGGAATAAGAATAGTCCACATGCTCTCAGCCTATCATTAGCCAAAAGACTAAATGAGAACCAACTGTGCGGGAACAATAAAATAATTTGTCAAGGGAGAAGGGTGCAGATAAATTCTGCAAAGCATTTTCCAATTGGCTGAGGCTCCAGAGCTCTGGGCCAAGTGTTCAGCACCTGGCTGTCAGAGTTGTGACGCTGCCTAACTTCATTTCAGCTTTCAAACACTGGCCTATTAGATCACTGTCGATACAAGCCGAAAGTCCCTGATTAAGCTTTTTTATCAGTATTAGTCAACATGTGCTGTGAGCTGACTTTTTAAGGGCAAAAGTCAGATAAACAGAAAGGAGAGAATTAAAAAAAATATCTCCCCTTCTCTCCTCTCGACTCCGCTCTTTGCTACCTCTGTCCAGTCATCCATCCACCAAATCTATAACTCAGCTTCAGTGAACACATACTGGGGAGAAAGCCAGACATTCATCCCAAATACTCTTGTCAAAACCTCCTAGTGATATATAAGTAACGTTTCCTGATGGGGGAAGGTTTATTGGTTATCGGAGCCGTGTGAGTGCCTTATATGTCTTGTCTATGTGGATCCAAGAATCTCAGCATATCGGTTTTAGAGTGAGGGAAGCTCCTCTTGATGGGCTTTGGCTTTGTCGTAAAAAGTTGAGCACAGAGTCGGGGGTGAGGGCAGTAAATGTCGAGCCAGGTAGGACACTGATATGCCCTGGTTCCTTTCACATGCAATTTTTTTTCTTCGCTTTTTTCCTTTCTCTCCACCCCTATACATCTATCCGTCCTCACCATCAAGAATGAAATCATGTTTTGGTCAGATAGAAATTCCAAAACAGTTTATATAATGGCAGAAATACAGGCATGTAGTGGACTAGCAACACACACAAATCTGTACAGAAATAAAGATTAAAGGTGCGTTATGTAATATTTTTATTGTCTCAAAGCACCAAGTGACCATAAACTCTCTGCGTTTGCTGACAGGGTTTGTTGGTCAATACGGATGACTCAGCGTCGACTTTGCCAGGAAGTGAGTTTTCAAAAACTCACCGCTGTGCTCTGTTTTAGGATCACGCTACGAGCGAGCGACCGTTGCACAACATGTCATTCTCCAGCCAAATGTCAAGGCCGTATTGTTTTACATCATGATATACTGCCGCTTCATTGGAGGTTTCTGTTGGATCTTGGCTCTAATTAGCTGGCTTGCTTGTCCTGTTGTAATTCTGCTGATTCTGTGATTTTTCTATTTCTGTCATTTGCAAGTCGCCATTAAGCTGTCAGTGCTCTTGCGATTCCTTTATCGCCAATAGAGGTCGATAAAAGTCATAACTTACTTATTGCCTCTTTAAATTTTTACTACACTCTTCGAGGGCAGGGTTAATGAACTTGTCGATCCTCTCCTCCAGTTTGCCCTGATTCTTAACTTGCACGCACACACAGACACACACACATGCACGCACACACCCTATATCACATCCAACTCTGCTGAATACTAAAACTGCCAACAATAAGCCCCCTAAGAGATCCTAAGTGTCCAACATGATGTTTGTATTAAGCAGTGTAAAATAGAAGCCGACTTCTGGGCCTTAAGGGGAATGTTAAACATGTTAATGAAGAGGTGCATACGGAGGGTAAGAGATTACTCAGCGTAATATGGATCCATTTAAAAGCCCATACTGCACCGTCCATATGAGTCGTAGTTGAAATAGAGAAAAAAGGATCCAAGTTTATCCTTGGCAACTGTAAATCAAAGGAGGAGAACAGTTTCCACAGAAGGGATAGTCCTGAACAAAACCGCTGATTCTACAATGCAATTACTTAATCATTCGGGGCGATGGGATACCACTTGCCAGTAGAATGACAACTGCACAGCATCGTTTCAAAAGCAATTTGGTGCAGAGAATAAGAAGCAGATAGATTGTGAAAAAAGCCCATCAGATGCGAGAGGAGGAGGAAGATAACAGATGTGTCTACTGTTTCCAGTGGAAACTTCTGGACAGAGGAACCAGCTCATCTGTGAGATGGGGTTTTCAGTTCCAGAGGGTGAAATCAAGCTGACATCTCTGGCAGACGAGTCAGCAGGCAGCGACATCAGTGCAGCAGCTACAAGCCAAAGTCATCTTAGATTCCTTCAATTCCCTGTTCGGCAGCCAGGCTGTCATAGACCACTGAGCACAGACATCGACATAACATCTGAGAGACACAAGGAGGGGGGCCTATTGCAAATAAATAGCCAGTCCTTGGATCAGTTTTGAAAATGGACAGGGAATATGAATCTGGGACACTCTTCCCTCCCTCTACAAGTGCTGAGTGCTTTGCTTAAGAGCAAGGCACTCAGCACCCATCTGCACCAGTGGAGCTCCTTATTGGCCCGCAGAAGAAGACTGTGATGTGCAAACTGGATAACTACCATGTGTCAGTGTGTGTGTGTGAGCACACTGACACAGAGCATGGAAACTTTCCAGCAAACCTTTGCCGGAATAATAAAAGTAAAAAAGTGGCATTTACCGGTTTGCTATTTCAGTGCTACATCTGCTGTTCACATACAGACGATATGAGAATATATTCCCACTGTGAGCCCCAGACAATGAGAAAATCCATGCACTCTACAGCATCACATCGTGGGAAATTGCATCTTCTTATCACATACACCATCTCCCTAGCCCACTGAACAACGACCTCTCCTTTCAAATATAATTGAAGTCTGTAAAAATAACCCTGAGCATTGTAGGAGATCACAGTGCTGGCATAGAGCCTTAAAACTTTATTAACATCCAGAGTTGGCCTGGCCAGGCTCCCAGCTCCCAGCAACATGGACCACTACGAGGATTAACCTGAACATGGCACTGGCCTCACTTCCCCTCAATCCTCCACTTCCTCCCAGCATGCAGCTCTGTGTTGTCCAGGGCTGCTGTGCCGGGGCTGCAGAAGGAAAGATCTGACAAAACATCACCAGTTCACCTGTGCTGCAGTGCTGCCTGTGTGTGGATGTTGCTCTCTGAGGACACAGAGGCTGCAGGGAAACAGTGTAGAGGTCCTGACTTGGGACACGTCAAGTAACAAAATAACTATAATACAGTATGACTCAAGGATTTGCTTCCCAGTGCTTCTTTAAAATAGCCTATATATCCTTGTCAGAACAATTCAGTAGATATTGAAAGTGCGTGTGATGAAACTTGGCTTTATATCTAGGCCAGCAATACAGACAAATCTGCCAAAACACTATGCACATATGAATATTTGAGTCCAAAGTAGCAGACTACAGCAGTGCAATTTGTCCTTCTAAGGGGTTTATGATTGATGACGGCTCACATCATTCACAGACATTGCAAAAGTAAAGCACTTTTTCCCTAAAAAAAAAAAAAAAAAAAAAAACTTAATTCAGTCTCTAGCTTTTGTGCACTTATTAGTCCTGGGTAAGTGCTGAATGTAATTTAATATAGAGCTGGGGCTGGATTGCATTGCACATGACTAGAGAATAAGTAATTCTTCCAGAACGCTGGGCTTTTATTAACGAGCACTAATAAAATATATAAACTGCACTATTAGACTTTATAATGTCTTTCATAGTCCTCTGGGGCAGCGCCAGCCAATGGAGTGGTGAGCTGACTGGGCACTGCCCCATGGCAGCTTCCTGGCAGAGACGGAGAGTGAACAACAGAAAGGATAAAACTCAGCTTTTTGGCTGCTTTCTCCTCGGCACTAATGAAGGCATTAAAACAGCCTCAGCTCGCATCATGTTTGCCCGTTTGTTTTTGACCACTCAGATGAAGCCAGTGTTTGATTGGCTGGCTGATTGGCCTGGGACATGCCTGGGATTGTAAAAAAAAAAAAAAAAAAAAAAAAAAAAAGGCCAACTCAGACACCAATCATATATACAAGCTGTGCCTCATATTCAAAACTGTTAGTGCAGGATTTTTCAACGTTGACTTGTTTAAAAAGCTCTGAGGCACATTCAGCAACTATGGGAATGTTACTCACTTCACCATCACAGCTAAGCAATGATGAATAACTCTGCAAGTGCTGAAAGTGCTTGATCCTTTTGGTGGAAAAGCAGAAGCAGATGCCTTCTCATGATTGGCCCAGGTGACCAAAACTGCTCTCTCTCACACACACGCAGTCTTAGTAAGCTATTCCTGTTGTTTGTTGAGGGAAAGGGACAGTGGAGCCAAGAACCTGATGGCCACATCTCTCTCTCTCTCCCCGTCTCTCTCTCTCTCTCTCTCTCCCTCTCTCTCTCTCCAGCTGACAGCTGTGAGGGCCCAGTCAGCCCTTGGCCCTGGTCCTCTGTGGGCCAGCGGAGGCAGCACAGCGGCGGATGGCCGTCTAACTGCCACAGTCAGAGCGGAGCGGATTTTTCTTTGATGAAACAAACCAACGCAGAGCCAAGAACAGCAAGTGGCACAGCCGAGATGTAAATCAAAAACCCACCCGTGCGCTAAGTCATACACGGAGAGGTCTGCGAGAGCCGTCGCTGCTGTCTGAAAATGCATGAGTAATACAGACTGTGTGGATGTGCGGTTAGCTGTGGCATGCCTGCCCAGGAGAGAGAGAGTGAGAGCGAACGAAGTCATCTCTTTATCTCCGAGCTAGTACGCTTAAGGTAAAGCAATCTGATCTATTTCACATAACTAAGGAATTTGATCCCTCCCCAACAATGAGAGTAGAGTGGGTGAAACTTTATGAGTAATTCTCAAGGCAAGGTTGGGGCTAAAAATACATTTTTATGATGACATATCTGAGCCAACGCTGCAGCTTTTTCTTGATTAAGCTGAGGCCCCAAGCACATTTCCTCTGGTATTCCAGAGATATTTCGACACTCACTCAAACCAGATCATATTTTTGCTGTGTGACTGTTTGGATTCATTGGCAGAGCACTCGGGCTCTTGAAAGTCAGAATGCCTTTGGTTACAGTGAGATGCCATAGTCATACCACACTGGTCACATAAGAATGAGAACATTTGACCCCACTAACATTCACTGTGGAGAGGGAAAAGCGCGGCAGAGAGGCCGCAGCGTATAGCCTAGGAATGAAGAGGCAGACGGCGATGAAAAGTGTAAATACATGTATGCACCGGAAGGATTTGTGGTAAATCCAAAGGTCTTGTGTTTGGGTGTTTGCGTGCGCCTGTGTGTACATACATGCGCATGGACACAATGCCACTTTAGAGGATTATTTCAGGAGATACTCAAGCGGAAACGCTGTGTCACCACAAGCTCCCATAAATATCTCTTGCTCTCTCTCTCTCTCTCTCACTATTTTTGAAGCCAACCTCAGTCAAGTTGATGCAACACACTTCTCTTCCTCTCCCACTTATCTCCTATTTCCACACACGTCATGAGTATTCCTGGCCAGGTTTGATTGAGGTGATTCAGCCAACCAGCTGCCAAACCAGGGGTGCTCTCTCTCTCTCCTTTTATTTCTTACTCTCTCTCTCTCCGTCTGTCTCTCTCTGTCTCTCTCTTTCTCTGTGTGTGTCTCTAGTGGCTGTGACTCAGGAAGCGCTCTAATTCCATTACCCAGCATTCCCTCCTCAGCTTCTCAGCCAGACTGAGGTTTACGGGAATACCGCTGCAAAATCATCATCGGGCCTCAGCTTTATGAATCAATGGAACATGCTGCAAACATTACACCCTGCAACACCCTTCCCAGGCAGCACCCTCACATTTGCCCATACCTCACGGCTGAGCTCATGCGAGTCACACAAAGACGTGGGCCGAGGCTCCGTCCGTTGGCTCACGGGAATATGGTGGAGCGGTGAGAAACCGGCCGACACGCAGTAAAAAGAATGCCACTATCACTACGCATCTTTGATCTAGAAAAACAGACGCACGGGTCGAGTTCAGTGATTTATGGATGCAAATGCTCGGCGATTTCTAAGTGGATCCTGTGAAAATAGGAGCAGAGAAAGCACACTGACAATGCACTGAGCCCCTCGTCAGGTCAAACTCATACGAATCCTCGGCCAATCACCTGTTTTTGAAATCAAAATGATGTGATCTTTACATATCCTCTTACATAGTTGCAGGTGAATGTGAATTGGTAAGTAATACAATACAATACAATGTTTTTTTTTATTATCTGGTTAAAAAGTAATCTTGAGTAATCTTGGCAGGAGAAATGAGAGAACCACAAGTTCAATAAAAGGTAAAACCTCCTGTAGCAGCAGTGACAGCGAAACGTTTCCTCTGAGCATTGATCAGTCTTTCACAACATCTGGGAGGCCTCGCTGCAATAAACTCTTGGCGTGGTGATTGATGCTGGTGTTGAGGACCTCTGCGTGCAAAGGGAGTCCAAACTCCTTTGTGCTCCTTTGCACTACCTCAGGACTTTATGTGATATTTTGTTGTTCTGTTTGGGAAAGACACTTTTCATTTGCCCCGCTCCAGGGCAAACAGATCACCATCCCCATGGCTGGCAGGGACTCAGTGTCTGGCTCAAGGACGCTCCAAGCAGGGGAAGGACAAGGTTTATTAGCTTGGACTAGTAAAATGGAGACTGATATCATTTTCACATCCCGAGGACAAAAGTAGTAGCTTGACATAGAAGCCATCTAGAGTTTCTGATTTATACCTTTCAAAATGTGAAAATTCAAATTTTTGTATCTTTATGTAGACTTTGATTGGCCTTGACATGAAATGTACTTTTGGCATTTCGTCGGTTTGCAGACGCTGCAATTACGGCTCACTTTCATCCCTCTGTTTATACACATTATCCATGTAAACAAGCTATTTACAGCCTAAAAATACATGTGAAGCCCATCTTTGCCTGTCATTTCTTTACAGATTTTGCATCAAAACCACAGACAACATATTTCATAGTAAAATAGCCCAGATCCAATAAATAACTATGTAAACAAATTCTATAGCGGGGTATCCATAGAACTTGAAGTGGAGAAAAACAGATTTTCCCGTTCAAATCATCATAACAGGATGGTCAGAGTGCAGGCCATCTTTACTTGAATCGCTGCCATTACAAATAACTGTGGACAGTGTAGTGGGCTAATGTCTGCATTCCAGTAGTTACTGTTAGTGTTTATTCACTACTTTCAGCAAGCAGACACAAGATAATATCTTCTCGGTTCTTGAGAAAGTGTGACACACTTTACTGCCCTGTTTGTGCGCTGTCACTGTGGCAACTAACCACAAATGCCATTTTATTCTGAACTAGCCAAATGACAACAACAGGCAGTCCCATGACCATTACACTCTGACGTTCTGTCAGGGCATCATTCTTTCAGCAGGGGGCGCCATATTGTGAATGTGATCTTTGAACTGACTCACGACCAAAAACACCCACCGAGATCCAACATGAATAAGTAAAATAATCTGAACGTACATCAAAGCCGAAGCTGAAACAGTTACAAGCCTGAATTCCAACACAGCGTAAACAACTGAGAGCCCCTTTAAACAGCTGAAGCAAACATTTTGCCAGAATCATAGTTGTTAAATTGATTTTATGTGATACGAAACTAAAGATTCAGTTAGATCAAAGTGTCCGGGCAGCTACCCAAAGACGGCACAAGACCACAGATAGCTTAGATGAGAGCTGCAGCTGCTCTGCGGGTTCGGCTGCCGCTGCAGCACAAGAAACCTTTGTTGATGCACTTAATTTTTTCTGTACTGGGCACCACACTTTTGATCATTTTTGCAAAGTATATGAGAAAAATGCATTTTTTTAATATTTGGAAATCACATCATCTGCACTTGCATGAATAACAAATATTATTGCAATTTAGAATAGATCAACTCTGTGACAAAAAAAAGGAGCAATCAAATAAATAAATCAAATTTATGCCACACAGCTTCCATCCCAGTTCTAACAATGAAAAAAAGAAACGGACAGTCCAAGTATCTGCTCTTTTCTACTTTTTAGGAGTAAGAAAACCAAATAAAAAAAATAAATAAGTTCACAGCAGAATAATTAACGTCACCAAAAGCCTTTAAAAGTGTTCTCTGCATGCACACAACCAAAACTAATCCCAAGGTACTGGCAAGTTGTTATTAAGTGCCTGACACAGTAGCGGCTTAAGGCAGTAATGGCTGGTTGTTTCTCATAACAGTCAGATTATCGCCCCGCGGTCTGACGTCTACAAATGCTGCTGAGGGAAAACACAGGAAACTAAGTCAGTTTGAGAGAATTCAACATGGGTGCCAATGCCACTCCACCACAAAAAAGTGTGTGTGCGTATGTGTGCATGTTTGCGCACGCTTGGGTTAGTGTGGCACAGCATATGTGTGAGTGTGTGTACTGTATGCTTTAGTAGTGTGCGCACAGTGCGTAGTGTGTGAGAGTGTGTTTGCATACAGGTGTGCAGGCTACATGTATAAATATATGTATGTGCTACATGCCGTAGTATTAAGTGTGTGTTGGCGAGGAACTACAGGAAACGGCCATAGAGATGTTAATAGTTGCCACGACGACTGCCTCTAAAGTCCATTACTCATCTCTTCACAGGCTGAAGCAACAGACAAACGTCTGCATTTATCTGAGAGAGAGAGAGAGAGAGAGAGAGAGAGAGAGAGAGAGAGAGCGTGGGATTCCAGCACACTCCTCTAATTCAAACATTTTCCTCAAATAAGCTCACGGACTCGGCAACATCGTCCCAGCCAGGAGAAACTTTAGTAAGGTATCGAATGATGCTAGAGTACACACTTCATTCAAATGTGATATTCTTTTTCGAGGGGGTAAAGTGTTTTCCTTTGCAAGCTAAATATTTTCTTTGCTGGTGGGCACTGATATTTATAGTACAGTGGACTCACAGTGTTAAGGATGATCAACCGCTGTTCCCCTTCCGTAAGAGCGATGCCATACACGGGGCAGGATTTCCAAACCTATAAGCACCAAGTGCAGCATCACTCGCTGTGAGCTATTTTGCTGATTAAACCTCAGCAAAATAGAAGTCATTCACCGCCATGCTGGGAGCATTTCCTGAGACAAGGTGGCACGGCAACAGTGGGCTTCCAGAGATATGGTTAAGGGTTTTCACTGAACGTTGCTCTGAGATATTGTGGCGTTCATGTAAAAATGAAATCCAAGTTCCTATCAGCTTTAACAGAGGAGACGCCCCCCAACTCATTTCTTCATTAACACACTTCCTTTCTCATTCAATCCCTCCTTCTCATTATCTAACTCACTCAGTCAAATCACTCTCTTGCTGCCTCACCTATTAATTCATCCCCTTACTCATGCACATTCATATACTCCGACACACACACACACACACAGTAGAGATTTGGCGTAATTAGACGCAGCCAAGTCTGACTGTTTCCTTGATATTTGTCTTGTTTGCAGGTAGGAAACACATCAGCACAGCAGCACTGAATAGAAATGTCCCATTCTCAGACAGGATGCTCCGCTCTTAATAAAACTCATCAAATGAGCAACAGATGAATCATCGGCAATGCATTAGCCTTCATCACCGGGTGATGTTTTCTATTTTGCAATCACAGGACAGAGGAAGGGTCAGAGGTCATACATTTCCCATTTGATACATGCTCTCCTTCCAGTGTCTCACCTCCACCAGGATAAATATTACAGCCTGTGTTTGTGCATATATTCCTTTCAGTATAAATCTAAAGTAATGGTTGAGAAAGCAGTTTTAACTCCAGCTCGGTCCCCAAAGGGGAGACTGTAATACAATCACCCTGAAATGAAGCACGATACAAAAGACTGATGAGTGCTGAGATCACTTTCATACTCCACGCTCACTAAAATACGCTGCACTCGCATGCTGCTTGGAATTAGAGCAATGATTATATTGGAAGTATGAGCTAAACCGAATTAAACAACTAATTTACTGAAATACACAAATGCTAAATTTAGGGGGGGGAAATGATTGCTGACAGAAACAGAACGCACAGCTTGATGGTGCAGAAATAAATTCTGCCAGTTCATGTTTTTTGCCGTTCTACAGGGTTTGCAAATTATTTTGATTTACAAAGCCAAAAGATATTGAAACTCTGAGTGTTACTCAAACGTCTCATGGAGCCACTTACTGACAGAAGGAAACTGTAAAACAAACATATGCGTCTCAATATTAATCTGCACAGCATAATTCACAAATGCATGACACATCTTGCGTTCCCACAATTTACAGGGAGCAAGTTCAAAAGCGCTGCAAAGACAATGAGACGATTCATTCTGGTGCGGGATGCTGGGACGGAGGGCTGAGGGCACCAAGAAAACTCATAAATGCTGAGACAAATTCAGCAGACATATGGTTTGTGTTTAGCAAGAAGAAACAATAATCAGATCCGTTGATCCTCTTCTTGCTGCAAGGATGATTGCTAATATAAAAGTCAGTTCTGTCTAATCATAATTTAGGATGGGGCAGTAATTACCTCCGCCCTCTCACAACAACACTCTGTCTAAACAGGATGGAGTAGGCTTCCACAAAGAGAGAGGCTGTAGCCCAGTTTCCACTCTGTGGATGCTCTCTATATGACACTGTTCATTTCATCTATGGAATTATTCTTTAAAGGTTTGCACTTATATTAATGAGTCCATGTCAAAGATTTTTTTTTAAATTCAGACACATCTAGAGAAGCTTCACAAATTGTTTCTCTTATTATACTAGTCAAAGTTTAGAGTATAAATAGCACGACAATTCATTTCAGATGAATTATTCATTAAAAATATTGTTTCAAGCTGCCTGGCACATTAAATCTCCAACCTCTCCAAGCTTTTCCTGTGCATAACACTCAAGCTAACATCACAGTGAGCTTCCTGTGAAGTTAATGCTGCCATGCCTTGTTGACATCCATAGGAAGTGCACACGGGCTTGGCAGTTGTTCCATATATATCACTTCACATGGCCTTCCTGCGCTACAAAGACTTTGATTCTGGTGTTATTTATGAATTGGCCTGGGATTCAAGTGAGTTCTGGGTCTAATTAACAAGGCTAATCCACAACTGCAAACAGGGTTTAGGCAACAAAATATACAGTATAGCGACATCAAAGACAGAGAAGGATGCTGTCAAGGAGCCATATGGGACCAGAATCAGCATTATGTCAGATAATGTTTTTTATCGGAAATGACTGCTAATGTGCCTCCTCTTTAAACTGGTCACACTTGAACATGTTAATGTTTAAGTGTTAATGTGTTTGGTTATTAACACAGTTCCTGTTAATAATCGATACACATCAATACATGTTCGGCTATTACAGTGCAGAAGGTTTATCCTTAAGGTGAACAGTGTGTGCTTCTAATCAACTCAGCGCCCCCAGGTAAAGACTTCCCGGAGCTGATGTGGGGGGTCAAGTTCACTTTTGCGCCTACCTTGGCCCGGTGAGAGAGAGAAGCATGAACGGGGAGCCTTGGCTGTCAGATGCGCCTTCTCTTGAGATCCGAGGCGCTCCTCGGACGCGCCGAGTCGCTTCGGACTGGCGCAGTGCATGTGGGTCGGGTTGTGATGGGGGCTCCGGCAAATCTGAGATCCAAAAGCAGCGTTCCCAGCTCGCCGCGCACAGATTTCTGCCTTGCTGCTGTACATGGAGAGCGTCAGGCCGGTGAAGTCTGTGAACGTGGGGGTCTGACAGTGACTGACCATCCCGAACAGCGCTGAGGAGTCCTGCATTGATATCTCGGCTCTGCCAGTGTGTCCGGGCTCTGCTCACATTACCTGCGCACAGGGAAAAAAATCTCCACTATTTTTGGACAAGTCGCTGTATCTTTATGCATGCGTTTTTTGGCCCAAAGTGACGAAACTGCACGACACAAATAAACCAGCTGGCCACATGATGACACCTACCTTAGCCAAGTCTAACGAGCTGCAAAGAGGAAACCGTCTAATTGCGCATATCGGCATCTTTATCCAACTGGAGAAGAGCGCGTTTGCGAGCCTAATCGATAGCATCCTCTCCGCGCGTATCGGTCCTCAGCATCCCAAACGTCTCCGCTCCCTGACTGACACCCGATAGGTCCACTGCCTTGGCAGGATTTAGGCGCACCAATGAGTGCAGGGTCCGGGCTGTGGGAGGATATGAAGATCTGGATTGAGACGAGCTGTTTTACAGTGCGCTGAGTGAAGTTTTGCAAGAGCCTGCGCAACGGCGACTTCTGGACAGGTGCCAACTAAAGTGATCAGGAGCGAATCTGAAAAAGAGTCGCACCTTTAAATCACTGACCACGATCACAGGCGGCAGCTGTTACACTGCTGCACCCATCAGCCAAAGGGAGTCCAGAATTAATTTCGTTTTATCGTCATGATGGACGGGAAATATCAAGCAGAAAGAATTGGGAAGAAATGGAACTAAACGCTGTGTCGATTCAAAAAGTTTACAGCTAATAATACTAATCACGCAGGCAAAATCATAATTATTCACTAACTGCCCTTTAGTGAGGCTAATTACTGCCCAAGATTGTGTTTTCTTTTACTGGGTTTCGGGGAAATGAACCCCAATAAATCTGTGTGTATCAAATTAGCAGTGTTGAATCTGGTATTATTAGGCAATGCAGCCAAAGCAGCCTATCATGTCAGCAGAGGATCAGGTTTCATGTCGGCCATAGGCTCCTCATCCTCACCGTGCGAAGAACGGAGAGTGACGAGAGAGAGAGACGCA
>OMLB01023756.1:13656-28328 GCA_900302555.1 Myripristis jacobus
ATCCTGCAGGTTATCAATTAAAAAAAGAAAGAAAGTCCAGAAAAAAATGCAACAACAACAACAACAACAATAATAATAATAATAATAAGAATAATAATAATAATAATAATAATAATAATAATAATAATAATAATAATAATAATAGAAAGACATATGAATTCATATGAAAAATACAAATAAAATATTATTACTGATGTCAAAATATTTTACTAATCCCCTAAAAAAAATCTACAAATTATATCAGATAGTTTAAATGAAAATGTGTGGAATTCTGATATAGGTTGCTGTAAATTACAGTAATTATTATTATTAAATATTTTGAAAAATGAATTGATCCTCCTCACTTTCCGTTAAATTTTTTGCTGTTGTTTTGTTTTACATGAACTGTAAGAATTGGCCTCTACTCATTTTTAGTTATTTACATCAGGACCAACAAAGGCACTAATACTTGTATATTGCCAGTATATTGACAGTATATTCCAGGTGTGAATCGGCCTGTGGGCCCAGTTATATTTGTTACACCTTATTTTGAATGACAAGTTTATTCATGGGCCCAAGGAAAAAAGTGCTACCCTGAAATCTCTGAAAGAGTTGGCTACACCAAAAATGAATGTTTGGCCTCTCAAACCATTGAACTCCCTCACAAAAATGATCTGTTTAAAATATAGACAGTTCTCTTCCAAAGACTCCCAATTTTCGTAATCCAGCGTTAAATTGTTTTCCCAAGCGGCCTTACTCTGAGCAAGCGGCTTTTCCAGCAACAACTGCTGCTCTGAGCCGCCTGTGTGGGAAGAGCTGTTTTACAGCGCCATCTAGTGGCATTTTAGAAAGCGTGTGGATCTTATCCATCCGTGGTGTGAATTCAAGGAGTGGGGAAAGTAACACGGTAACTGGAGAATAGGACTGCTACTGACAACAAGCCGGCCTCACTGTGTGTATTTTTTTTTTATTAAGAAAAATCCTTTGTGCGCATTGGAGGTTTACGATAACACTGGAGCTGCTCAAGTTGCTTGGATGATCTGATGCTGCCTTTAAGTGCTGGCAGAAATGTCGTGTTTCTGTGCAAATTCAATGCAGCCATAAAAAGACAGCTGGGGAGATGGACATGTTCTGCCTGCGGAGTGCTGACATGTGGCGTTTAGGGTTGGAGAGAATCATCAGTGATGATTAATGATTAATGATAGAGTGGTATATTTTATTATTACACATTTTTGGCTCTGTATGCAAGTAGCTGTCGGTTGCTGTCGGTCTACTTCTATTTTCACTCGTTTAAAATTTGGCTGTTATGTGATTTTCTTTCTTTCTTTCTTTCTTTCTTTCTTTCTTTCTTTCTTTCTTTCTTAATTTTCAGCTCCCTGCAGTAAACAGAACCGGTCCCACAACAACATGACTCATGGGGTGCATCTGAAACGGGTGGTGCACTAATAGCCACAATGCAGGCCAACACCAGCAATGAAAACTGTAGTGTAGATGTTATGCAATATGATGATGGGACAGATTATCCTGGAGCACGGCTTGAAAAAGTTGCAGACAGTATAAAGTGAGTGCAGTCAGTAGTTCCTTTTCAGCCTCAGATTGCTTTATGAGTCAGGGTGTGAGGAGCAGGTAGTCTGGCCTCTCCATGCAGCCACTCAGAGAGGCTTCATGACAAAATGGCCTGGACTTATTCTAAACAGGGCATTTTATTTAACCTAACAAGACATATTCTACCAATCTAACCAATACACATGATCTGATTGCTTATGGGATCAAAATTGTTTTTAAATCAAACAGTGACTATGAAGGGAAACATAGATCAGCCCATTGCATGTTGCAGTGGACTGGAATAGCTAATAAAGATCTGTTAATTACTGGCAACCTAATGTCTTTGTGACCAATATAAAATAAAATATGCACCACTGTCAGTTGTAATAACAGTTTAAAAAAAAAAAAAAAAAAGTACATTGGCCCATTCACCTAGTTGAAGTCTAAATGTGTAACACCAAGCAGTGAGCATGGGCTGCAGCAGGGCATGAATTTAAAAAGCTGCCAAGCCCTCCAAAATGACACAAAGCTACTTACAGTAAATCACATACTTAGAT
Source organism: Myripristis jacobus (assembly GCA_900302555.1). Lineage (NCBI taxonomy): Eukaryota > Metazoa > Chordata > Actinopteri > Holocentriformes > Holocentridae > Myripristis > Myripristis jacobus. The sequence goes on from OMLB01023756.1 coordinate 15,738, forward strand.
TTTGTATATTTCAAGTAATTCAGTGTGTTAGGTAACAGAGGAGTGCCGTCCAAGGAACATGTACAACCTCTCTGCGTCAAGTCGGATAGAAATTAAAAAAAAAAAAAAATCACAGTTCTGAGCATGATTTTCAAAATAAAACCTTGAGGGAACTTCCCTTACACATATCACAGTGTAATCTGCCAGACTAAACTGTAAAATCTGTATCTTTAGTGAATCTAGTCGACATGCTGACAGATTACTGTGCGCGGCTCGACTTGAAGAACTTATTTTGAGGGCAATATCCCTTTATTTCCGCTCTTGTTCTGGCTCCTTCTTCCTCACTTGACGTCGCCTGAAAATAGGCTGCGCTGCGTTCACGTGCCTTGGTGAAAAGCCCGGTGCGCGAGACAACGGAGCCATCACACCGGTGTGACCGGTCAGCCTGTGCGCGTGCACGGAGCAGCTGCCGTGGGCGTGGTGCTTGAGGACGTCACGCACGTCGGTGAAGCAGGGAATGCAAGTTCAGCTGACATGTCGCCTTATCAAATGGCAATGCATTTCTTATTCACATTTCAGACAGGTCTGGATGAGTGGTGACAGACTCAGGCTTGAACATTAAAGACTCAGATTTGACTCAGACTGCACACTGAGGACTTAAAGTGCACCTGGAGCTCATTAATAACCTCATAAATTAAATGGAATAAGAATGTAGTATTTTTTATTGTGTTATTGTTTCAGTTTGGGATTCCCAGCTCCTGACCTGTCATATGTGAATCCACGAGGGTAAAGCTGTAGTTTTAGTGATTACAAAAACCCACAGCACACTGTTAACATCTATATAATAGCTTTATTTCCTTATTTCAAATGTGTTTGTTCATTTTTGTTTAATTTAAAATGACATAAAATAAATAAAAAAGCAAAGAAATCAATAAAAAAAAATACATTCACTGAAATTGACAATTTAGTCAATTTAATAATTTAATTTTAGTATCAGTAAAGTTAACGCACTTCGATGCAAAGTGTTTTCATCTGCAGCCTTAGTTTAAGTGGTAGTCATGCTTACAGGACTAAATCAAAATGATAGCACTCATGCCTTTTGTTGTTACAGCAGGACATTTCACACAGCTCCTTTCATTTGAAAAGGTCATTTTGTTGGACTGCTACAGTGTGGCACTTGTATGGCAAGTTTGTGCGTGTGTGTGTGTGTGTGTGTGTGTGTGTGAGTTGTATGGGATTCTTCTTTTTGCCAGGCACTGAGAAACTATCATCCAACAGTCTCTAAATGTGAAGCTCTTTTAATGTGTATAGATTATTTTTTATTCTAGCTCTTGAACTCAAACTTTGAATATTTATTAGGCCTTTGGGACTCGGCTTTGACTATATTTGGTGATGTGGTGACAGAGTGAGTTTAATTATTGCTCTAAAAGTGGGCGACTCTCGATACTGTTCACCTGAATCCCCGACGAGGCACTCGGCGCTCAGATGTACGGGCTTATGAAAAGGCCGTGAAGGCATCAGGCGCCTTATCAAACGTGTTGTTATCAAACACAGTGCAGGAAGTGTCGTTGGGGTGGGCGTGGTGTTTGCTCTGCAGACGGGCTGAACTGTGAACTGTGCACTAATAGGCAATGCGAGAGCAGCCGCTTATGTAAACGAGCGTCCACCGCGGAGGGACGAAGATGATCCTGGAGAAACTGCACGTCTACCTGACGACGGCATGTCTGTTTTCCGGCATGCTGCTGAGTACTCTCTTCCTGAGACTCGTGTATCTCATCTCGCCGAGCGTCGCCAAGAAAATTCTCCTGAGGATGGGTGAAAAGGTCACCATGACCCAAAACCCCAATTTTAAGTATGAAGACTGGGGTCTGACATTCATATCCTTCACCTTCGTCAAGACCGCCTGCCTGCACATGTGGCTCTCTCTCGGCCAAGAGGCGTTTGTGGGCGGCAAAGCTCCGGATTCACCTGTGGTCACCCTGGAGGGGAAGAGCTCCAGCATCTTAAAGTACCTGAAAGGTGAGTCCCGAGGCTTCCTTCTGCATCATCCGTCTGTGTTTCCAGCTGCCGGAGACCAAAACCTGGTCCTAATGCAGCATAATGTCATTTCTGAGGTTCAGGTGAGAGTCAAGGTGTGAATTGACATTACATTAGTTAGGATCAGTCCGCTCACCACGAATGGAAGTCAATGAAATGTCCTAAGAAGCATAGCTCTGCAAACTCACTAAGTCATAACTCAGTTTGATCATATAGCACATATAAATCACATGTAATACAACAAAACATTGCCGAAAGTGCTGCACAATATCAGACAAAAGCATCAGAACCAAATAAAGCAGGTTCAAAGACATTACAATTAAACACAGAGGCACAACATCAGATAAACACAATAATGAAAAAGCAACAACTTAAAATCTGATTAAGACGTTGAAATAATGTTTTACAAAAAAAAGTTAAGCCCTGAAATCAAAGCCATTAGAGGAAATTAAGTCAATTTAGTACTGAACAGAATGATCAAATTGAAATAATATCTGAACCAAAAAAGCCAGCAAGAAAAATATGTTTGTAATTGAGACTTGAAAAGTGAGAGTGAATTTGCCAACCCGATCTCAGTCTGAGCTTATGTGATGGTGTGTGTGTGTGTGTGTGTTTTCCCTGTGCAGACAACAGGCCGCTGGTGCTGAGTTTCGGCAGCTGCACCTGACCCCCATTTCTCTTCAAACTTGAGGAGTTCAAGCAGCTCGTCAAGGACTTCAGGGATGTGGCAGACTTTCTCGTGGTCTACATCGCTGAGGCACATTCAACAGGTCGGTGAAAAGCTCTTTGCAAAGTGACAGATATTAAATTACAGCCTTCGTGGTTATTGCAGGTACTGAGTAAACAAGTGATGCTCCAGAGCCCTACTCCTGGGGCTGTGAAAGCTCTTGGAAACGAGGACTTGAGGCTACAGTTTTTCCACACAGATGGTTCATTACATACATATGACTTCCAAATTCAGGAATAGGGCCTCAGCTCTCACTATTGCTTGCTGTCCCGGAATCGAACCACAGTTTCTCAGATAGAAAAACCCTAAAATGGAGAAAATACAACAGCAATTTAAAATTTAAGTAAAACACAAATGTCTAATTTTGACCAGTGTCATGTCTTACCCCAAAACACACCAGGTCTGCTGTTGAATTGCACCAAACAAGACCTTGAAAGTCTTTTAAAAGTCCTTGAATTTGAGTGGGAATGCTGTTAGAAGTTCTGGGAGGTCTACATCATGCCTGGCTTTGTGGGATTGTAATGGCATTACTCTGCGTTCACATTCCCAGTGGAATAACTGATCTTGTCTCCATGTCAGACGGTTGGGCCTTCACCAACAACGTCGACATCAACCAGCACCAAAGTCTGGAGGATCGCGTGTCTGCAGCCAAGATCCTGGTTCAAAAGGATCCTCTGTGTCCCGTGGTAGTGGATGAAATGTCCAACGTCACTTCCACTAAGTACGGAGCTCTGCCCGAGAGGCTGTACGTGCTGCAGGCTGGGAAAGTCATCTACAAGGTAAGATCTCCGCGCCGCTGATATCGCCGAGACAAATTCAAGCATGATTGTTGCATTTGGTTGCGAGTTTGCCGGATTTCAATGAAGGGTGAAGAATTTGCTCACCCGCTCGAAGCCTTATTCAAAAACAGTGATGCAGCACATTTTCATGTTTGAGGATCAGGCGGCTTTTGCAAGGATCTCTGCATGGAGGTTTTACACCCTTTCAGCAACTGAGATGGAGCACATTTTCCTGGGCTATTGCTGCAGTTGCAAAGGAGTGTTGACGTGCAAATAGTGACAATGTTGCGTGAGCCCTTCAAGAAAAACAACCTTGAACTTCCAGGCAGGGAGCCAGGAGATTGTGTTGATTACTTTCTTGCATGCAGCAACACATTTGAATTCTTCCAGGTAGCTTATATCAGGGAATGGTGCACGAGAGCCACAGCCCTGCCATGGCATTTAAGACATGTTCTCCTCCTGCAGCCCCACATGACTGACCAAAGTCATTTAATTGTAGGTCGCATGTCAAATACGAGCAAACATGGGAATATACATTGTAGCATAGACAAAGAAAGCAGGTGTGGTATGGATTAATAGTTCAACAATATTTATCAAATTATATGTAGGCAATAAAACAGTAAAATCATAAAAAATGTTCAATAAAAAATCAATAAATTTGAAACATAATTATATATACACTTGCAACACCGTATTCAATATGTTTTCCATTCGATTTTCACGTATTTGTTTGTATTAGCTTTTATATTGCTTATCTTTTTGGGCTCCTTGTGCACATTTCTTATTTTAAGTTGCTGTTTTCTCCTCCCAGTCTCTCTGTTTTGCATGCATTTTGTATACTTTTGTGGTATGCATTCTTAAAAAATATTATTATTATTGTGCAGTTAAAAAAAGAGAGAGAGAAAGGTGAGGAGACACACACTGCACACAAGAGCCGTATGCTGTATTATTTTGGTGGGCTCACAGAGATTTGCATAATGATACTGAACAGCATTCTGGTGTCCTCAGTTTTTACTCAGGAGGAAAACGTTGTCTTTGAATGTGACAGGATAATTATTTGATCTATATCCAGACAATTATTGAAATTGACTGACATGATGCATTTTGTCATTACATACATTTTTGGCTGTATCGCCCAGCCCTTGTTATATATAGGCTACTACATGTAGGTAACACTTCAATATTAGCTCAAATATGTGGAGACTAGATAGCGGGATGGGGATGTATAGACTGTGTCAGAAAGGCAAATGAGGCGCTGAGGCCATAGGTCTTCTGTTTAAGTGGGTATTATTTTTTTCTGGTGTTTTAATATGTGTTAATGTGTTACTACAACTTCCACTTTCTGTGTTCTCCAGAGCGGGATGGGGCCTTGGGGCTACAGTCCGCCGGAGGTGCGCTCGGTGCTGGAGAAGATCAAATAGGATGGAGAATTCGTTTGAGGGAGTTTGCCGCTGACGGTCGGAGCTCTCAGCCCTCCCAACCCTCCTCTGAGCCTGGACTCAGCCTCTCAGCGTTTGTAAGTGACGGCTACAGATGAAACCGCTGGCCTCTGTAGCCAGATGAGGCCAAACGCTGAGAGACTGTCCCGTCAGGGTTTGTGTTCGGGGGAAAGCAAGGGAGTGCTGGAGACGTTTTGTGTGTCTGTGTGTCTGCCGTTTCACCTGAAGTTGTCTTAAACCCAAAGTTTAAAAGGTGACAAAGCTTTGGGACCAATCAACAACTCACCAACCTTTCCTTCTTGTACACCTCTTGTAGCCACTGTTCTAAAGTGTGAATTATTTGTGTAGCCTCAGTATTGACAAGATGCAGAACTTTCACTTTCTCACCTTAGATAACAATCACTACAATTTTCAGTTGTCTTTGAATGCTCCAAGGTTTTTCACCATTAGGCTGCTTTTTACATGAAGGTTACAGTGCAAACCTCTGGTAGCTGTAATTTGATGGCCGGTGCATCAAAAGTAGGCCCTTGCCTGAGTTACACAGGAGCATTTTTGACATGTTACTGTATGATTATGCATGTTCATGTATGACAATCAAAATTTTGCCTTTAACTATTCTGACATCAGAATAAAGCTCTCTTTTCAACAAATCATTATGGGCCACAGTGTGCATGATGATTGCTGCCGTCTCATCAATAGATTTCAGACCAAAATACATTCATCAGAGTATGGAGAATGTAAAAATATAGATGAGACAGACTCCAGATCAAGTCATCGTCAGGTCATATGAAGTTCATGTAAACTATATGGAGTTTTGGTGAGTAGTTTTCTTGTGCCAAACACAGGTTTCAAAATGATTTGCACTCTGTTTGGTGAAGCTTCGCCTGAGCGTTTCTGACAAGCTTGGAGAAGACTTTTCAAGGATCCTGGAGCGCTCGCTTCCTGCAGAAAATTCCGAGATCCGTCACCCGCTGAGGTTTACATTTGTGGTGAGGTCGCTTCAATTCAGACTCCAACCAGGATTCAAATTGCGAAACATTTATTTTGTTCCTGCAGCGATTTCTCTGTTGATTTTGATGTATGTTCGGGGTCACTGTCTCTTTGAAAAGTCCATCTCAGGCCAAGTCTCGACCTCCTGGCAGAGGCAGCCGGGGTTTGGGGGAAATTATCCTTGTGTTTCGTGGAATTCGTTATGCCATCGATGTTAACAAGAGCCGCTGGACCTCTTGCAGCAACAGCTCCAAAGCATCAATGATTGACCACCGTACTTACAGATATTGTGCATTTCCCTCTGTGCATGAAACATGCTGATCATATGCATGGCCACAAAGTTACATTTTGGCCTCATTTGCCCACAGTTGTGCTAAAGCTCAGGCACTTTAATTCTGGGTTTTTCTTCAGACTTCTGTCGTTGACATGGAGTTGGCGTCTAATGACTGATTTAAAAACTCGATCAACACAAGATTACACTAAACAGTGCAGCTCTGTAACTGTGATGTTTGGGTGGTTCTTCGCCTCCTTCACCATGCTGCTCCTCACTGGGCGTAGCAGGATTTTCAGGGTTTTTTTTGTTTTGTTTTTTCATTGTGATGGGGATTTACATGAGCTGATCGTATTTCTACCACAGTGAAACAGGATGTGAAAGGCAGTAATATAATTTCCAAAGACAGATATCAATAAAAAAAATAATAATAATAATACTAATCACTTTGCTGGGCACATTGCTTTTTTTTTTTTTTAAGGAATTTTTTCTCAAAAATATTTGGAAAACCAGTAAAATATTTTCTCTAATGTTTTGAGCAGAAATACTTTGATTCATTACATGTTGTATTTATTTTATTCGATTTTTATTTTTGTCCATTTTCATGAAAGGTAGCAGTAATTTTTGATTTGACTCTATATGTCACGGTGTTTTGCACCATGATGATGCTGGTCAACAAATGACTGAGCAGTTATTTTCAGACTCTGGTGCTGATCACAGCGTTTCCCATGATCGACCAGCCACTGCGAGCCAACACAGCGAGACGGTTCTCACCACAGTTTGATTCCCCTTCAGAGCATCTGTGAAATGATCATTTTTACCTTAAAATGATCGAACCAGAAGTATTAGTGCAATAGAAGCAGCCTTGCCGTGCACCTCTACTCTGTCTTTCTGTCCCGTTTGAACAGAATAAGACCACCAGCAAAGCCTCAGAGGTCTTCATTCTAACATCATGGTTCTTGAGGGGAAATCGCTGCAGGCCTTATGTGCTGACACACACACACACACACACACACACCCCACCCCCCACCCCATGGGGATGTAGCGCTTGTTGTTTGCTGTACTGTCTGCAATTGATAAATGGCATAGTTGCGTGGGTTAGGACAAGTTCAATTAATCTTTTACCGCAAATATATACATGTGGGTCCTAGAGTATGGCAATGACGCCTTGATGGGAGTTAATACTTAACTGGCTTAACCTTGTACACAGTATTTATCCACAATTGAGATATTTGGTAACAATCTTGTGCTGATACATTTTGAAATAGGTTCTCGGTGTCTCAGGCAAAACTATCTCACCCTCACGACCCACAAAACATGCCGCGTTCACCCGAAAGCTGACTCTGTCTCTTCTTTCTCTTGAAAGTTTCCCCAAAGTATTAAGTCAGTGTATTAAGACCTTTGTCTCTTTAATATTTCATCAAAGGAGATGAGATTTGTGGCTTGGTTTCCAGATGTAGGCTTGCACAAGTGGTGAAAAAAAGAAAGTTCAGTAATGGGAAAGGATGCCACAGGCTGCAGCAGTCAGAGAGAATAAAATCCCCTCAGCGGAGGAATAATTTGACTCCAGTTGTTTCACACCAGCAGTGATGTTCATGTTTTGGCACTCCTGTCATCTACATTGCAGTTCCCTGCCTTTCCTTTCCAGCAAGCCTCCATAAACCAATAACCTGCTCAGAAGATTACAATGCTTTATTAACTTCTCCTATAATATTTGCAGTTGCAATAACAAGAGAAGCACCAGTCTGACAGAACAGTGCCAGCAGTAATGTCGGCCATGACTTGTCTGATTTGTTCAAAGGTGACTTATAAACCCTGTAAAGAGGGTCATATTGCATATCACCACAAAGCAAATGAGCCTGTAAAAAATATCAGAGTTATATTCATGGTTACAAATGAGCTACTTATGCGTGGCAGTGAACAAAACAGTTTTTTTTGTTGCTACAACTTTCATAACATTCAGTACGTGGCCCTGAAGTGGAAGAGCTGCTCTGGCTCCTGCCCAGCCAGGCCACATCCTGTGGAGATGGGCCAGCAGCTCAGCCGTATTTCCTCTTGTTCGACAGGAACCAGTCCGCCGTCAGATCCTCCCAGCCGCAGCTTGTGTAAGCTCACGTCTGAATCACACTCAAATCCAAGCCAGTATGGACTGCATGGGAGTGTAAATAACGCATCTGGGCCATAGGTCTGTCGGCACGAGCGTGGAAGAGCACACACGAGCCCACCAGAGGGCAACGTGAAGTCGAGCTCCTCCACCTGGAGTCTGATGGAAACACGAAGCAGGCTCACAGGCCTCACATGCCATCAAGGCTCAGGGAGTTAACCTGCTGCATGAATCTGTTTGGCCTTTAACCCTCTGAAAACCAGGAGCCCAGGCTGAACAAAGCTCCCTTTAAGAAGTTTTAAAATTTGTTATGTCGGCCTATGAGGACACTACTGTTTGTGTTGGAGAGCCTAGATTCTTGTTATATTAAAATAAAAATAAAAATCACTCCCCAAACTAAAAATTAAAATATTTTTTAAAAAACATCTCTTTTCTTAAAAGACATTTTTACATGACAAAAGCAAAAAAGCATAAAATATTAAATAAATTTAAACATCTAGAAATGCTAAAATTATGTATGCAAAAAATTAATAAAATCTTTTTAAAACTGGTGAATATGGCTGGTGACAGGTGGCAGCTGGTGACATAATAGCAATAATAATCCAATTTTTGCAGGCCAAGAAAAAGCAATATTTTAAGAGAACATTTTACAGAAAAAGGGGGATTTCATTTAAATGTCAGAGTCAGTTTAAATGAAAAATCTCCCTCGTGAGCTCAGAGGTTTAAAACCACGTCTTACAGCTCATTGTAACTGTCTTTTATGTAATGACCTGTATTGGTTTTAAAGCCAACCTTTTGCCTCTTGATTTGAATTCCCTTGCTGTTGTTGTTTAACCCTTTGAAAATAAAATTCTTTGCAACCGTTTTGAAAAATATGCAATATAAAAATGATCAATAAGACTTTTCCTGACCAAGATCCATGCAAGAAATACCTCATCTATCATAAGTGGAGGACATTTCATGGTGACATGAGCTAATAGGTGTCAAGGCCTGCTCTGCTGGCTGCATGGAGGGCGTCCCATTACTTTTGTTTTGACAGCTTGTCCCTTTCAGATTAACAGTCTCTTTTTCCCCCAAGAGATCTGGCCAAGGAAACAGCACAGTGACACAGATAAAAAGTACAGACAGCATTCAAGAACCAACATTAGCAAAAACCAACATTCATCATCTGAAAACGAATGTAAAAGCCCAGTGGGATGAGGGGCCAAGCCTAAATAAAGCTGTTGACTAAACAAAACACACACAGCTCTATCAAATCTACTAAAAAGACGGTTTGTGATCATTCATGGTTCGCCATGAGTGGTGTGTCACAGTGACAGAGGCTTGACTCAGGCGGGCTGAGCGGTGATGGACATACTGGCCGCCCACTCGGCGATGGAGTTGAGGGCTGACTCACCACAACCACACCAACACAGAGCAGACATCACTGTAATAAAAGGTAAGATCCCTCTTACCAAGGGAACTCTGTCATGTGCAGTGGAAGGTGAAGCATATTTTGCATTGTAAAATCCAGGCATGATTTACATGGTAAAACCCTGTTATTAGCTGCTTTTGACAGATTTGTGTTTTAAGTGACATTTATCAGGTCTGTTGTACATCTGTGATATGAATACTGCATTTTGGCATGAATTCATATTATGCACAGAATCAAAATGATTAAACCTCAACAGAGGTAAAAGTAACTAAAGTCAATAATTTGAGTTTTACTTTGTTTTTTTGCTTGAGTTTTGTACTTCACTGCATTTTAAATCACATTATTACAGAGAACAAATGATCAATGACAGATTGTCGAACTTTTCACAATAAAAGCAAAGATGAGACAAGGAATCTGGTTGTACTCTGGGTGCATTTTTTCTCATTTCTAAATTTCCAATAAAAGCTGCACTATGAAAAACTAACTTAGTAACTCAGGGCACATTTTACATTTTACTTGTACTTTAGCAGATTTTTGCAGCAGTTCTACTACTTCTGCTAAAGTATCAGGAAAGTAACAGTACTTCTACTTGAGTAGCAACTAAATAGCTCACTCTAGTTCAGACATGGACAAATCCAAGGAGAGCAAGCAGACCACAGGCAGAGAGGTGAGAGTCTTCACAGTGAGACAGAGGGGCAAGGTGAGTGAGGAGGTCTGCAGGTGTGTCCACTTTTGATTCAGCAAACGTCTGATGTGTTCAGGTCTTTATTGTCACTTCAGTATGATACCTGATAGTTACAGACTGTTCACAGGGTCACATGCACACATGCATACTGAGAAGCCTTACCTCAGTTACATGACTTCCTGTGTGAGGATGCAGGCTCAAGGATATCTCGTGTTACCTGTCAGGCCTCCTGGCTGCTGAGAAGCTTCCCAAAGGACATCATGAGGCGAGTCCTTACAGTGGAACATGGCAGATGGAATTATTCAAGGAAATAAAAATGTTTGAACGTGTGTCGATCGCTGTTGTTTCTCACTGTCGTCCTAGGGAGATGCAGCAAGGACGGTCCTACCATGGAAAGCAGGCCAGAGAAAACTACCAGGTGAGGCATTCACTGACCGCTCAGACTGTCCAGTATAGACGACTGGAACATGTTCTCCACCTCCACTGTGTCACATCCCTGCGGCTTTGGCCCAGCCTGCAGAACGTTTCCTTCGTGCTCCAGGACTTCCTCTCGTCCGGTCAGGAGGCTGGTGGTCTACAATGCCCTCTGCAGTTGAGCCCCAGTCATGGCACTGTTTGAAGAGACCAGGGGTCTGTGGACGTCCTGCCCGCTGCAGACTGACTGGTGTGTGTGGTACTACTGCCTGTGGGACCAGTGCAGCCACACCTCCTGTGCTGTTAGTGTGTCTGTTGTGGGCTGTGAGTCAAAAAAGTGGTAGGACAGATCCTTTGTGGACTTTTACATTAAAAAGCTATAAGGAGTATGCCATTTTTTTTCCATACGTCTACATAGTCGGCCAGTAACTGCCTTTCTTGTATCCTATATTAGCATGTCCATGTCTTCCCTCACCTGTATGATACAGATTGTTGTCTAGATCTTATTTTGCCTGTGCTATTTTTTTTTGTTCATTTTGTTAATTCATTAGAAAGGTGATTTACTTTTTTTGCAGGCCAATAAAGCCCTTATCGGTCATACCCTTGTGCAGAGATAACTGTTTGACAGTGTTTCAAACTAGCTGTTGTGATTCTTCAGTTAAAGGAAGACACACGACAAGTGATTAAGTTATTGTAAAATTATATTAACAAGCAATCTTTCCTCAATTTGAAATAAAAAAATATCAGCAAATAAAGGCAACATAGGACAGATGTGTATAATGCTTAATGCTCACAGGAAAAAAAAAAATGAAACAAAATTCTCATCACATTTACAAGACTGCTGCTAAGTTTATAATAATGCCTACTAGAATCAGTTTAGAAAGCTTTGACTAACTCTGAATAACTGGGGCAATATACGTAGTCAAAGATTGTATCAAAATATAAAAAAAATGGGGGGGAGGGAGGAGGAGCTGCGGGCCAAGGGAACAACCAATGATACGGGAGAGAAATATGAACGTCCAATATGCATGAGAGATTACAATGGGCAACTCATTCATAGCCGTTTTCATCATAATCAACCAAATTGGAAAGAACACAGAAGGCTACGACGATGAAGAGCACAGAGTGTTAAGCACAGGCAGGTAAAGAGATATACACCACGTCTTAAAGCAGGTGTCCACATAGAGAAGAGCAGCACTAGGTAGTATGTTGTACACAGATTCTCAGCATTCATGCACTCACTTCTTATGCCGAAGTTTGGTTTCCCTTGACAGAACAGAAGAGCACTCCGGCCGTTTAAACGAAAGGAACAGCGAAAGAGTGCAGAGTATAGCATTGCTCTCTACAATAAGAGACCCAAATTGATCGAACGGGATCAAATCTGACATTTTAAAAACCATCTGAGCACTTGCAAACTGTGAAAGGTCGCCACGATAAAAGCCACATCCTTTCACGTCGTTTCCCCTTAAAAACCTCTTTAAATAGTGGGGTGGGCAATGGCAAGAGTAGTACATAATTCATAAGGGTGGCCACAGAGGGGGAAAAAAAGGCAAATTCGGAGTCCTGTGTCAACTGACTTTCGTGACACAGTATGCGTGGCTAGAAGTAAAATGACAAGACAAGAGTTTTTTCCTAGTTCACAATGCATATGCACACTCTCCAGTGTTTTAAGTGACAAAAGCGGCGACATTTTCTGCACATCTTGCACCACAAAGCAATAATTAAAAAGTACAAGAGGTAAACTTCGACCAT
>OMLB01023761.1:0-11749 GCA_900302555.1 Myripristis jacobus
CTCTGCCACTTCACCCTCCTCTCTCCTGCTTTTTGAACCCTCAGGAGATGTTACAGCGTGCCATCTGTCTGTCACTCTCTCTCTTCTGCGCTCCCGCTTCTCCCCTTTTTGCTCCCGTTTTTTTTTTTTTTTTTTCCCCCTCTTCCAAAATCCTCACATGTCATTCAAGAGTACGGCAATCTGAAATTTCGGGAACGTCTCCATCTCGCTGTGCGGCTGGCCGAGTGTCTAATATGCTGCCAGTGTTGACATCAAAGGATCAGGAGGTCACCGTGCCAGACACTGCGGCCTCTCGGGTAGTGACCTGTTGAGATCCAGGGCGTGGGGGGTGAGGTCTCGCCGCTTCTTATTCATACAGTACAGATGAAACACTGATGCTGCAGCGCGGAAACCCCTCCTCCTCCTGCCAGACGCAGAAAAAAGATCTGATGTCATGCGCTGTTTGAAAGGGTCTCACTCCAACATGCCACTCATAAAAAAACAACCTCAAGAATGCTGAAACTCTGAATATGTCCTCAATATAATTGCTTTGCATTTGAAGGTGTTGAGGTGACTCATACGTATAATATAAATGTATGATAAATGTCATTTGTAAAGGCTTATTTACACTGCATCGCTTCATGCCAAGTGAATCATGATAACAGATGATTTTTTTTTTTTTAAACACGAAGGCAAATCTATTCTCAATATGTGGAGAGATCTGCATGTGAAGGGCTTGACGTGACTCATACTTTTAATATAAATGTCTGATAAATGTCATCAGTTGCTTTGTCAAAGTATATTTATACTGCATTCTTTGACAGTTTTAACAGATGTTGCGCCACTCCTGCAGTTACACTTGCTTGCAGTTACTTGGACAATATTTCTTCAAACTGACTGAACTCGTTCTGATTAGAGATTCACTGTTTACCCGGACACAAAATAAAGTGATCTCGTAAGATGTGTGTTTATATGCCTCCAAGCGTTTAATCAGAATAGAACGGTTTTTTTGACATGTGCCAAGTGGTTACCGTAAGACTGGAGAACTGAACCACTCCTTTCTTTTGACTTTTAGCCTTGTAACGGGCAGCCTTCAAACTTTTCCGGCATTTTTGATTTGGCTGATGAAGAAGTGCATTCCACCTTTGTGCATCTTTTCAACCACTTGTTGGACCAACTCATGGTTTCAAGCCTTTCAAGCCTTTTTTCAAGCCTTTAAAGATTTAATCCTGACCACAAAAAGTTGTGATCAGCCAACAGACCGGTTGTGTGTTGCTGCCGCTGTGTTTTTGTGTCATCATGTCACCTAATGTCACCCCTCACATGGGGCAAACATGCGCAGAAAGAATATATTCATTTCAACCAGATAAATCATCAGATTAAGCGTTTTATAATATTATCCTATTGAGTGGATTATGAAAGGTTTACACCAGCCCTTTCAACACGATTGAAAATCCTGTCTGATCGGGCCAAATCAGGCCAACCTCCTCCAACTGAGGTGGTTACATGAGGTTTTTTTTATTGATTGAGTTATTATTCTGATTATTAATGGAATATGAGGGTCCATGTAAACTTTTTTTTCCATTGTAAAAGGACACACTTGGTATATAGGGTTTGTTACACTAAAAACAACACTCATATTCTTCCAAAATTTGGCTTCCATTTCCACGCTCCTTATTGTTTACACTGGATGGCATATGAATGATATTTTCTTATTTCTGCAGCCAGTTTTCCCTCTATTCTTTCCGTCCTCTTGTTGTTGGTTTTAATGCCGTCCATTTATAGCAGTGCTTAGCATCGCTGTAGGAACGAATATCCAGTCACACACTGTGACAGTCCTGACAAAGTGTTACGTGTATGCAACAGCAACAAATACGCCCTGTGACACTTTTTTGGTCAAAATTGCATCATTTTTGTCACGATACAGCTGTCGGAAGAGTCAAGCAGCCAAGTATAAATAAGCCTTAAGCATCTTGTTTCCCACTATTGTATAGATTTTACTGCTCTGTTCCTTTTATCTCTTGGTGCTGTCTTTCTCATCTCCATTGTGATGCTGTAGATGATGATTTTCCCTTGTATACTTGTTATAATTATAGGGGTCAGTTTTTTTTTTAAATACATATTTAATAGTGGATTGTCTCATTTTGCAATGAAACTCTTTCATTTTCCCCCTGGTGCAACTCTCCAGACTGAGCTGCATTTCGCCTCTGTTGCCAGTGGTTGCATGTTTTACAGCTGAACCGAGGCCTGTGGCGATTAGCTCTGGGAAACAAGAGGATCACTCAAGTGACAGACACATTTATTCATCACAGGATCGGCGGTATCATGGCGACGTGTCTTTGAAGAGTTAAAACAGGTAAAGAGAGATCATTCTGGCAGACGCAAAAACCTACAGAGGAAATGCAGCGTGATGATTTTGTAGCGCTCTCTTATAGCCCAACCACAGAGCTGTCTTTGAGCGCGATTATCATCTCTCATCTGCTACAGGCTCCTGCAGGCTCCTGCAGCTGAAATAAACAGCTACTTGATTGAATTATGGCTTTAGTGACGACTGGAGGGAATATACACAGAGCTTTTCGTCTCAGCGTGAAACTCTCTCCTTTGTTTTGGGTAAACGGCTCGATTTTCTGACAGCCTTTGATTAGTTTTCTTTATTAAATAATTGACAGTGAAGGCCCGAAACCTCAAAGAGCATCAGCATATTAGTTTTTAGTCTGCCTACAGCAAAATTCAATCAATTTGAATATATTACTTTGGGAAAGGCTTCTGTGTAAATGGACAATTACTTTCCATGCATGAGAACCATTGTAACAGGGGTTTGGTGGCTGATATTATCATATTAATGGACTGAAGTAAGCTCATTTTCTTAAAATGGAAATTAGTAGCAGGGCCTTAAAAGGCAGAGTACACCAACATTGACTAAAGCAATAGCTCCTTCGATTTCCCAATATTTGGCCAGGAAAAATACATGCATTGATTTTGGCTGGGCATGTCTGAGAGTGTGTTGCTTCCTCAGGCATAGTGGAGTGTATGGTTCTAGGGGGTGAAACTCAATTTATATTTGACCCGGGCTGCCCCATAATTCACTTGGCATGAATGTTTGTGTTTGCTGGTTGCATGAATATGAGTAAATTACAACAAATCTTCCACCTTTCATTCCCTCAGTGCCTGTTTGACCTGATGTGTTCTACTCAGGGGCTGTGAGGGAGACCCCAGCTAGCCGCCCCACTCTGCCTGAGGTCAATCTGTTTACATGAACCACTGGTAACCTCTGATTGAGTCTCACCTTTTGCACGAATGAGCCAGTTAACAACATTTCGTGTTTACGTTGCTAGCCAAAGAAGGTCTGAAAAGGCTCAGCCACCAGCTCCCCACCCCTCTTTGACCTAGCAGCAGGTTACATTCTCATCTATGGGAAAGAAAAGATCATCTCAACAGTGAATCCTGCCCACTGTCATGTTTTTCACCGACCTCAAAATGTAACCGAGCCGCTGTCTGAGTCTAAGTTTGTGCAGATGATGAGAACCAAAAGTGAAAGGAGTAAAATATTAACACACCACAGTAACCCGGGCAACTTAACCAGCTTTTTCTCAAGTATAAACACAACCAAGTTTCATGAGAAACTAGGTTAAGAGTGGAAGTGCTTGTAAATGTGGTAAAACAGAAGAATGTTAAACTGCATTCCAGCTTATGATCAACCTTGGATAAAAAATACTGACTGCGTTCACCATTACATCATATTAGCTGTATTTCACTGCTCAGAAAGATATGAGTTTGATTAATCCTTCTAAAAAGAACTGTTAAAATCTAAAAAAAAAAAAGAAAAAAAGATTGTAAGAGTCTAGAAACTATTTGCTTTCTTTTGTTTATTTCTTATTTCTTGTCATGTCTTCCTTTCTTTATTTATTTCCTTAATTATCTCTAGTTGCTGCCGTACAGTGACATGATTGTCAGTGATGGGTGACAGCTATTTCATCAGAGATGAGGGGAAGAGGCATGTAAGCAGATGAAATGTTCATTGACGTTTCTGTAATCCGGAGTAGCATGCAAGTTTTCATCAATTCAGCTGAGGGGAAAAAAAAAAAAAAAAAAAAAAAAAGATGTTGCCATGGAAACTAAAACTTGGTAGCTGTCCAGATGGAGGGGGAAAAAGTTAGATGTGTATGAAGGGATGGAAAAAGAATAAGAACAGAGAAGAGAGAGGAGGAGAGGGAACACGGAGAAAACATGGATACTGTATAGACAATTGGGATTTCCACTTTTCATCCGCGTCCACTGGGCCGCTCAGACACAGAGCCGAAAGCCCTGTGGATGCAGAGGAAACATCCATCACAGCCAGACAGGACTTTGTTACACGAGAAACACACAAGCGCACGCTGGTACATACACCGCTCCCCGGCTTGAACAGCAAACCCTCGACAAATTTGACCTTTCTTTATGCATCTGGCACGCGCTTGATCTCACATTCGCATCCCGAATCAAACCGCAGTCACACGTCTCGCTGCGAGCATGGCAAAACCAAAATTAGCGGCTTCAGCTTCAGCCTCTGAGCTCTGCTCCTGAAACGAGTGGAAGACTTAGTGGGATACTTGTGATTCTCTAATGAACCATCTGTCTCAGCAACTAAACCGTGCCTCTTTTTTTTTTCTCCTTTTCTTTACTTTTCTTATTTTTTGATGCTTGACGCTGACAAAATTAGAAATCTCCATATGTTAACACACATCATAAGTGTGAAAAAAAGGGGGAAGGAAGATATATATGGTTTCATTTTGGGGTTGCTAAGTGGGAGACAAGGTTTTATTTATGGGAAACAAAGTGAGAGAATAAGAGCCAAACGGAGTGAGAGAAAACGATGCACTTTTTTTTTTTGCACATCTGTCACTGTTATGCGGAAGAAATTGGGTGAAATAAGTGATAAAACAAAATTACAACAATTTAACAACCGATTACAAAAACAAAAGTAAAGTTGATATTTACAGTGCATTCAGAAAGTATTCAGTATTCTGTCACTTTTTTCACTTTGTTATGTTGCAGCCTGTTGCTACAATCGTTTAAATTATTTTTTTTCTCATTATTCTACACTCAGTATAATGACAAAGTGAAACAAAATTTTTAGAAATTATTGTGAATTTATTAAAAAGAAAAATCTAGAAATATCACAGCACCTTTGGCAGCAATTACAGCCTCGAGTCTCGAGTTGAGCAAACCAAAAAAAACAAAAAACAAAAAACAGAAATGGGCTAATTCTGTTTATGCCAGCCAGGAGAGAGAAAGCTCTAGTAGTACATAATTTCCAGACACATGGATCAAGATCTTCCATGCAAACACCAACTACAGCACAACCTGCTGAGCTAGAGCGACTGATATTCAAACAGAGTCCCTCATGGTAAACCACAGTACTGCATCACACCATGGGATCAGACTGGCATTTTTTAATTCTAGTATAGTTTTTATTGTTTCGTGATGATCCCCTTGCAGGCCTCTGCACACTGACTAAGGCTTGGCTAAAGTGACCAATACAACTGTTCAATGGGGAACATCTGTGGCATTATGAGTCAAACAAAACTATTTTCAATAGTTTAGCTGTGGTTTATTATTTTAAATATACACAAAATAACAAAAGTACCATAATTTCTCTTAAAGGCAGTGCCTCCTAGTCCAACTTTAACAGTGAATATCACACTGCTACTGTAGCATTAGTCTGTTCATTAATGAAACGTGTTACTGATAAATAACTCTTTCACCCAATCAATAACAAAGCCAGTCTAGTAATGACAGAAAACATTAATCACGCTACAGTTTTATTGTTATTCTGTTCTATAATTGTCGGGGTGAAGACTCAATGAAGAATCTGATGCTCATAGATGTTAATTGCAGGTTTATTGCAGTGCTGGACCAACAGATATAGCTATACGAGATAGCCAAGTATTGATATCTGGATAGGTAAGAACAAGCTATATTTACAGGAAGAGAACACAAGGGATAACTTGTTTCATCTGTCACCCGCATGTCATGTGAATGTCATGAGAGACACGTGAAGGTCTAAATGTCTCCCTTGTATGCCACTCACATTGTAAGAATCTGATCACTTGTCAATAGTAGACTTTGCCAGAATGTCACCCCGCTGAATATGGAACCATGTAGATGAGTTCCTGCTGACAAACATATGCCAGAGAGACGAACAGATCCTATACATCTAAGCAGAATATTCATCACACAAAGGATTTTTGCCTATCAATAATTGAATCTCTTTGTATTGCAAATGCATAGATACATACACATAACTTACAAAAACACACACCGTGAGGTATGTGTGTTAAGCATCGAATATATAAGCCTCCCCGCAAAGAGCCTGCTTTCTTTATCAGTTTGCTCGGTCTCTTGGAGTGGCTGGCTCTGATGCTGCTGCCCCAACAGATGGCTGCAAAGAAAATTGCACTTGCCACAACAGACTGATTGAAGATACGCAACATCTTGCTGCAGACATTAAAGGGCCTAAGCTTCCTCAAGAAGCTTAGGCCCTGCTCTGTCCCTTCCTGTCGACAGCACCACTGTTATATTTCCAATCCAGTCTGTATTTGTAGCCTTCCACCACCTTCACCTCCTTCTCCCAGCAGGGAACTAGGGTTCAGCCTAGTCCTGGTCCTCCTAAAACCCACCATCATCGCTTTCGTATTGGTCACATTCAAGAGAGGGTGGTTGTTCCCACACCATGCCACATGCCTCCTGTCCACCACTGACACACCCAACACCTGCAAAGCCATCTGAAAATTTCCGATCCAAGCTGTGTAGGAAGTCTGATGTATGCAGGGTGAAGAGAGAAGGTGAGAGCACAGTCCCATGTGGTGTTCCTATGCTGCTAACAGCCTGCTCACACATGCATCCCCTCAGCCCAAACTATGGTCTATCCATCAGCTAGTAAATAATCCAGGAGGTCGGGGAGGCATCCACCTGCATCTGTGAGTTTCTCACTCAGCGGTGCAGACTAGATTACGTTAAAGGCACTCATCAATCAAAGAACATGATCCTCACGGTGCTGCCTGCTCCGTGCAGCTGAGAGTGGGCTCGCTGAAGCAGGCAGATGATGGCATCTTCAATTCCAACCTCTGGGCGGCAGTCAAACTGAGGAGCTCACCTGAGGTCTGAGATGGGCCAGTGTTGTGGTGTGGAATGTGAAGGCAACTGATCTGTAGTCTTTGGGGGCAGAAGGAGAAGGCTTCTTATGCAGCATGTCTTCCACAGCACTAGAGGAAGGTGTTGATGGAGTGAAGGTGGGCACGGTATGAGTCTGTGGTCTCGGCGTGAGAAAGAAGCAGCTGTTAGGGCAGGGAGGGTGTGGGCTCTGTGTGGCTGGGGCAGAGGAGGAGCAGGAGGCCATTGAGGGTCTTGTGCTGAACCTGCTGAGGAACATGTTCAACTCACTGGCTCTGTCCAGGTCTGTGATCTTTGTCTTTCCTCACCACACATCCTGCACATCCTGCTCTCTGGCTTTTGCCTCTATGCCTCCTTGTTCTCCATCAGCTTCACTTTCAGTTCCCTCTGCACGCTCCTCAGTAATTTCTTGTCCCCATCCCTGAAGGCTCTCTTCTTTTTATTGAACAGCTCCCTCAGGTCGCTGGTGATCCAGGGCTTATTACCGGTGAAGCACCACACTGTCCTGGTGAGGACGATGTTACCCTCTCAGAAGCTGAGTACTCTGTTATACAGTCAGTTGTGTAGTTAATGTCATCCCCATGGGGCTCACAGAGTACATTCCAGTCTGTGGCCTCAAAACACCGCTTAAGCGTCTCATTTGCCTCCTCATAATCCTTGTGGTCAGAGTTTGCCGCTGAACAATGGGTGTTTAGGCTGTATGCATCCCTTACATTTGCATAAAGTAAGTCTGTTTTGTTTTCCTTGGTGGGGCTGTTGACAAACTGTTGAAAAGTTGGAGTTATTGCAGGGAGAGAAATGTGATTAAAGTCTTCAGTAACTGAATGCATTGGGTTGTTGTGTTAGTAGGTTGGCAATGACTGAACTGATGATGTCACATGCCACGTTGGCAACAGCTGATGGTGGGACGTAAACAGCAACAAAGATGGTGCATGTGAACTCCCTCAGCAGATAATATAGACGGAAACTCACAGCTAAATGACTGTTCATGTCTTAATTCTTTACCTGTTGTGCTGCTCTTTTCCTTTTTTTGCTCTCTTTCAGCATCTTCATCTTTGTATTACCTGCAAAATGAATAATGAATATTTATTTAATATATGTGAACCATTCACACATTACCACACACATTACCGATGTAAATGCTGAGATGGGAATCCATTTTGCCAACTGTGATGATAGGAATCATGTGGACCACTAAACCATGCCTACTGCTGCATGATTTACTTATGACACCATAAACATAACAAGACAACATACAGGCAGCCAAGAGTCGACCTGATTCATTACACAATAAAACCAAAAAATGAACTCACCATCTCTGGTTGGATGTTTGTTCTCCCTGGAGCAGAAATGCAGACCAGAGTCACAGCCAGGACAACAAAAAGTCACATAATGTAAGCTGACCAGCATCAGCCAATGTTATTATTAAATGAAATTTCCTCTGTTGATAAGGTGGTAAGGTACATCCCCTTGCACGTCAGCACATGCATGGTGGAGCATCACTGGAATACAGTAGGTAGATTCAGTCAACAATTATAAATTTGCTTACCCTCCAACAAGGATGGCAAAATCCTTGTTGACTCATTTTATTACATTTTTTTTTCTAAACAACCAGGCCCCAGCTGTTCAGGTTGTAATTGTTTGGGAGAAGGATGAGAATTAACAGTGGGGGCTAACTTGTTGCTTGCTTGGTGGTCTTTGAAATTTCAACGGCATTTCTCTTGACACAGGGGTGAGATGATGTCAGGATTTTCATTTCTGGGTGAACTGTTTCTTTAAGCCAGATCCAGTGCTGTATTTTTAGCTGCTCTGGAAGAGAGGACCAAGGACAAAAGGTTCGTTCAGAGGTTGCAATAACGGAAAAGCAGCGCCGAGCTGGTGCCCCTGTCACCGCTGGCCTCTCCTTGACCCCGGCCTGCAGACGGACCAGCCAGTCAGGTCAGCTAGGGAACCTCTGTGACCCAAACAGACAGCTCCTCAGTCCAGAACATGCAAATGAGCCCACTGGCTCCACCCTGGCTTGTGTTTCAGTCGAAATCCACTGACACCTCCATCTGTTTAGAGAGATGGAGGAGGGAGGGAGCAGTGGGCAACCAAGAGGAGGGCACGGTGCTAGGGGAACGCGGAGGATGAAAACGAATGAGCAGATTGGTGTGACAGTCATCTCATACATGTTTTCTTCTGGGCGGGCTGCGCATGGTATACAGAAAAAAAGACACATCCTACATATCTGGGTTCATGGCTTGCGTTATGTGTGAATTATACATCTATAAACTCTGTGTGCACTCAATTCTTTTTTGCACTGTTTTCATGTATGCAGGCAGAGAATAGCTTCATTCGATAGTATTTTTACAACCTGTCGGAGAGCTCTTATACACTCTCAGCCTTAGTTGAGGTTTGGTAAACGTGTTACACTGGCTGAGCTCTGTGAGTCACCATTCATCACACACACACACACGTACAGACATACTCTTTCGAATGCAAACAGACTCGCCGGTTGAGAGAGAGGATTTACAATAGTCTGCCTTTGAGAACTGAACATGATGTAGGTTGTGTCAGTTGTTTTCGCAGTACATTATCATGGGGGGTCATAAATTACACTGGTACACAAGGACAATGTTCCAGTTACCCTTGATGATGAAGACACTTCACTAAAATAGGAGACTGGTAAAAAAAAAAAATAAAAAAAAATAGCCCAGAGATTTGTGTGGCTCGCTCTGTGTCTCTGTCTGTGTAACCCCTTGTACAGTGCTGCGTCTGCCGGCAGAGAACATTGGTATGATTACACCAGCGTCAAACCCAGAGAATGATGGCTCACTCAGCTTCCTATTCCGCGGTTTCAATTTCATGATGCATTGTGTATCCTCATTACGACTCAGTCCCACGCACTCAGTCAATAGCAGACCACACTCCCTATCTAGTCCTAACCGACTGCGGTATTTCCTATTATTCACTCTAGCTGCTTTCATCTTTGTGTGCAGTTCAGTAAAGCACATGCCTGCACCCAACATGTGCATGAACATACCATACCAGGAGAAAGTGCCTGTTTTTGTTTTGTTTTTATTTTTATTTTCTACAGCCTATACGTGCACTATAACGGTTGCTCTTAGCCTGATGTCTGCTGCATCTCCTATGCCACTCTGCCTTAGTAGAATGGAGGCAAATGAAATGAGAGCACTGCTTCAGTCAGCTGCGGCTAAGTCTGTCCACACTGATGAAAGGTGGGCCCTCACTCAGTTTTATATGGCGGTAAGAAAATGCCATCCTGAACAAAATCAACAACAGCAGGCGGAAGCTTTTTTTTTTGCTTCTATCTAGTAAGGAGTCGCTGGGTGATGCGATCTTGTCTCGTGAGTCAAAGCAATGCAAGGTGCACTTCACAACTATTTCAAATTAAAGCTTTGCAGGGTTTGGTGCACAACACAGAAACATGTATTATCCAAATATACATATATATATAAAAAAGGTATGTGTGAAATTGCAGGAAATAACTTATGAAGCAATGCTCTGGGCTGTGATGTTTATGTATGTACAACTGATGATGATGTTTAGGAAGCCCAGAATATGGAATCTGTCCATAATCATATGCCACGATACACATAATAAAACATAACACACATTTATTACTTCCACTCACTACCATTCAGAACTTCACCAAGCAATGGGAGAAAATGACTGTCATATTCGCACAATATTAGATTGGAGCTGAACTATCCAAAAACTTTAATTCCCGTCCCTTGATTCATTTTCTTCATAATTATTTGTCTCCCTCTTTCAGTTATCTTGGGCCTGCCCTGAGATAACCTCTATAAACTACACAAGATTAAAAAAGTCAGCAAAGTTTACTTAGTCAGGATGAAAGTATTCCCACTACTTTGATTTTACTGAGCAAAAGGGACAAGCATGAGCATTGGACATCAATGCTATTTGGCTCACTGAATCATTCAGTTCAAGTGCACAGTCGCCTGAGTTATCCCAAAGGTAGGAGATGCTATCGCCAAGTCTGGAGTTGTAACAGCAAAATAATATAATGAGTTGTGAAAGTAATTACTGGAGAGGGAATAATAAGTAATATTCTGAAATTGACTTTTTGAGTTATGAGCCCAACTCTGGTCCCTTGGGTACCAGTCACATGCTACTGTGCCCAACCTTTGCCCGGGCAGTCATATCTCCCCGTCCAGATCCAGCCAGCAGCAGTCCACTCCCACATCCCGCTCAAATACCACTCCTGTCACGTTGAGAGGGCCTGTGGCTCCTGCTTGGGCTACACCTCCATCTAGGTCAACACCATTCGCTCTACACTGCCTGATAACTGCTAACACAATGAGACCATTAGTGTTGCAGACCCGTGGCCCCGGCCCAGCCGGCTCAGGGTCTACCTGTGCCAGCTCCAGGCCAGAGGGCCTGTCTCAGAGAGATTAATGATCCCTGGTGCTGCTCAGAGTAGGCCACTCCTTGAGTGTGAAATACACCTCACCTGCCTGGCTGGAGCACTGATTTATTCCTGTCTGCATGCTCGCCCTCGGTGTCTGCAGGGGGTTTGTCTCTGTTTTTCTGTGTGTGTGTGTGTGTGTGTGTGTGTTTGTGTGTGTGTGACAAAGAGAGAGAGAGAGAGAGA